>PVJO010009449.1:0-69544 GCA_004026905.1 Hystrix cristata
AAACATTATAGCTTGAAGGAGTACCTCCAATCTGCCTTCTGATATCTCTGTCTCTCTCTCCTTCCTCTCTCTCTTTCTCTCTCTCTCATTTCTTAAAGTTAGAAAACAGTTGTTCAGGCTCCTTGATCGTTGGTTTAATTTTCTCTTTGGCAATGTTTTCCTTCTTAAACAGGGGCGTTACAGCGGGAGTCAATTGTAGCTTTTACTTTTAGAAACATGCTTTAGGGCTGGGGATTTAGCTCAGTGGTTAGAGTGCTTGCCTTGCAAGCACAAGGCCCTGAGTTCAATCCCCAGCACCAAAAACAAAAACAAACAAACAAAACGCAGGAATAGCAATTCAGAAGAAGTAGGTGTGTGAACTAACTGGTAAGGGTAGAGAATACAATCTGATTGATCTTCCAATCACTCTCCAATTAGCAACTACCTGCTCTGCAGCAAGGAACCTCAGGGGATGCCCAGAGGGCTGGGGATTTAGCTCAGTGGTTAGAATGCTTGCCTTGTAAGCACAAGGGCCTGAGTTCGATCCCCAGCACACACACACAAAAAAGCATTAAAAAAGGATGTCATCTCTCCCCTTGTTATTTTTCAGGTAGGAAGCTCAATGAAGAATTCCCTTACTCCTTTGGAGTATATTCTTTTGGGGGGGGGGTGGGTGCTGGGGATTGAGCTCAAGTCCTTGTCCTTGCAAGGGAGCAAGCTCTACCACTTGAGCTAAATCCCCAACCCCTGGAGTATATTCTTAAACGCTGGAATTTGGCCACCCCACCCCCCACTGACTCTAAGAAAGCACCATTTAATCCTTTTCTGCACCCATGCATTGCCTGAGTATCCCCTGGAGGCAAGGTGGAAACCGGAGGGAAATGTTGACTATAACAATATTTTGCAACTGGATTTGTTCTGTAAGATGTAAGCCATAAAAACCCAGATGCCTCTGGTCCATAAGCTTCAATCTGATGCATCTACCATCACAGATCCTGAAGTTCCTTCCTCTCCCTTGTCCTCCATATCCTGAGGCCAAGACGTTGGAGCCAACCATAATTAAAATCTCTATGGGATGATATCCACCTCTAGTCTGACTCATTAAGGCTCCTTAGGAGCAATAGCCCTTACAGGAGGTGGGTGGAGAATTTGGCCCTAACCTTGTCCATATGTACTTTGCTCTCAGTGATCTCAAACAAATCAAACAAATCTGGGAAGGTTTTCAGATAGTCCTGATAAGTACATTGAGGTCTTCAGGGGGATTTACTCAGACCTTTGAAGCAGACCGGAGAGATAGAATACTGCTCTTAAATCAAACATTGACCCCTAGTGAGAAACAAGTGGCATTACAGGTATTACATTTGGGGATGAATATATTGTCCATTTTAAATGGCCAGAAGAGAGACAGCAAGGGTAACTGCTGGTTCCTGTTGGGGCCTAGGCAGTCCCTATGCAAAATCTCTATTGGCCCACCAACCAGACACGATATTGGAGTAGAAAACATTTCTAAACTTGGGTCCTTGAAGGCCTAGGAAGCGTGAGAACTAAGTTCTTCAATTATTCCAAATTGTCACCCCTATTAATCAGGGAAAAGAATGATTAATCATGAGAAACCCCCTGCCCTCTTAGCTTGTTTAAAAGAGGACTTGGTAAAGTATATGCCTCTGTGCCCTGATTCAGTAGAAGGACAAATTATTCCTTTTAAAAAAACTTATGGGAGGCTAAGGCAGGAGGATCACCACCAGTTCAAGGCCAGTCTGAACTACATAGCAAGACCTTGTCTCAAAAAATAAAAATAAAAAACTTTTATAAGTACATGTGTGCAGTAAACAATAATTACATTCATTGTGGGGAATTGGTACATATACCTAACATCTCAATTCTGTTTTTCCCTTTCCTCTCCACCCCCCCCTTTTTTTTGCCAGAATCAGGTTTATTTATTTTATTAGTCCTTATAAAGTTAATTATTATACATACAGATTAACAGCCAGATTAACAGGCCAAAAACATGTAAAACACATAAAACGATTGTACTAAGTCAAGGTACACTTCTAGATGCATTGTCTATGCTGTATTATAATAATTTTTTCTCTCTCTTTTTTCCTATTATCTTTTATTTTACACTTTATTTATATATTGAGCTTCTCATATAAGATAAACCATGTGATTTTTTAAAAACCATGTGATTTTTAAGCTTGTGTGTCTGACTTATTTCACTTAATATCGAGATGCATCCATTTTCCTACAAATAACTTAAGTTTATCCTTTTTTATGGCAGAGTAGTACTCCATTGCATATAAATACATTTTCTTTATCTATCCATCTATTGATAGACATACAAGCTGGTTCCAAGATTTAGCTATTATGAATTATACTGGGTATGCATACATCACTGTAACATGATGTCTTTAGTTCTTTTGGAAAGATACCTAGAAGGGAATAGCTGGATCAAATAGAACCTCTAGTTTTAGTTTTTGAGGAATTGCCATACTGATTTTAATAGTGGTTGTACCAGTTTACATTCCCACCAACAATAAAAAAAAAAAGTTCCTTTTGTCCTGCAGGCTCTCCAGCATTTCTAATTGATTGATTTCTTGATGATAGCCATTCTTTCTGGAGTGAGATGGAATCTTAGTGTTGTTTTAGTTTGCATTTCTTGAATGGCCAGCAATGTTGAACATTTTTTCGTGTATTTATTTGCCATTTTTACTTCATCTGAGAAGTGTCTGTTCATTTCAGATGCCCATTCTTTATTGGGTCTTTAAATTTTGATGGTCTAGTGCTCGCTTCAGCAGCACATAGACTAAAATTTTGGTGGTCTAATGTTTTGGGGGGGAGGTGCTAGGGATTGAACTCAGGGCCTTGTGTTTGCTAGGCAAGTGCTCTTGCCATTGACCTAAATCCCCAAGCCCCTGGTAGTCTAATTTTTTTTTTAGTTCTTTATATATTCTAGATATTAGTCCTTTGAAGAGTAGCTGGCAAATCCCCCCCCTTCTGTATGTTGTCTCTTTGTTGCAGAAATCAGACCATCAAGAAATCAAACACTCACTCAGGGGGGATGGAGAACTCTTTCTTAACAGCTAGCAGGCTCTGAAGTCTGAGCCCCAACTAAGTAAATTCGGGCTTTATATATTCTTCACATTCCCTTTGTTCTGTCTGGTTTTTTTTTGTCTCCCACAGTAGGATTTGATTGACCAAACACAGACACAGTTTGAACATTTTTTTGCATCTTAGTGATATATCACACTTATTAGCAAGGAACTAAGTGAAGTGGTGCCATGTAACCTCTATCACATTCTAGTGATATCTTATTCCTATCAGTGACAAGTGAAGGGAGAGGGGCAGTAATCTCGGTGCAGCTGCAAGGACTCTAAAGAGAAGTGGGAAGGTGTCATGGGCCTGTTATCAATAAGGGCAGCTGTAAACCTTGAGAGCAAGACTAATGAATGAGTGGGGGTTACAGAGCATGCTTATAGAAGCAGAACAAAGTGCAAATTATTTGGACAAAATTTCAGTTTTCCTCTTAATCTTCACTGTGTTGGTGGTTTCCTTTGCTGTGCAGAAGCTTTTTAATTTGATGTGATCCATTTGTTGATTCTTGGTACTATTTCATGTGCAACCAGGATTCTGTTCAGAAAATTTTTGCCTACACTTATATCTTCAAGAGTTTTACCTATTTTTTCCTCTAGGAGATTAAGTATTTCTGTTCTAATGTTTAGATCTTTGACCCATTTTGGTTTTAGTTTAGTGCCTGGTGAGAGGTATGATTCTAGGATCAATCTCCAGCATGTGGAAAGCCAGTTTTCCCAGCACCATTTGTTAAGAGGCTGTCTTCCTCCAGTGAAATGATTTGGCCCCTTTGTCAAAGATAAGGTAGCTAAGTGTGCCTGGAGTTTCTGCATCCTTTATTTTGTTCCATTGCTCCACATATCTGTTTTCTCGTTTTTGTTTTTTGCCAATACCATGGTTTTTTGTTTTTTGTTTTTTAATCACTGTAGCTTCATAGTATAAGTCCAAGTCTGGGATCACGATGCTCCCTGCCTTGCCCTTGTTGCACAGAATTGCTTATGCTATTCTAGGTCTCTCCTATTTCCATATGAATTTTAGGATTGCTTTCTCTAGTTCTGTAAGGAATACTATTGTATTTTGATTGGGATTGCCTTAAATCTGTATAACAGTTTTGGAAGTATGGCCATTTTCATTATATTGATTCTGCCTATCTAGAAACAAGGGATATCTTTCCATTTTTTGATATCTTCTTTGATCTCCTTTTTCAGAGTGCTATACTTTTTATTGTAGAGGTCTTTTACTTCCTTGGTCTTATGGTTTGTATCTAGATGTCCCCCTAAAACCTCATGTGCTCATAGTGGGGATGTTCAGAAGTGGCTAGACTAAGAGTGTGTCATACTGGGATTAGGGGTGTGATAATTAAATTAGTCCACTGATTGGTTTATCATTATTCTGGATGTGGGTAATGTGAAGCCCCACACTGGTTGTGGGTGGCACCACCCAAAAGTTTTGGAACCTTGGTGGGATAAAAGGGAGAAGGAGGCTTTCTGCTGCTGGCTTCTTCACTACTTCCTGCCTGCTTTACCATGGACTGTTTCTCTTCCATGATGCCCCTCTGCCATGTGACCCTGCTTTGGAGCCAGTTGAGTATGGACTGAAACCTCTACAAACTGTGAGCCAAAAATAAACCTTTCCTCCTTTAACTTATGGGTATCGGGTATTTTATTCCAGCAATGAGAGAAGTAACTAAGATAGATTTTGATACCAGAGAAGTGGGGTTGTTGCTGTGACTGTTCCTCTGACTATGTGGTTCAAGAGCCTTTGGAAATGGCTTGCAGAAAGAATTTGGAAAGGTTTGGAGATGCCAGCTGAATAAGTAGCCCTGGAGTATGGTAAGCTGAAAGTGATGGGAGATTCTAGTCAGAGCTCAAAATACCAGAATGCTGTAGAAGTGCAGCTGGTAAAGAAAAGGATCAGGAGGTTTCCGTTAGAAACAAGAACTGCAGTGGCCATTGGACTCCAGACCATGTGTGTTATACTTTAGCAGAAAATTTGTCTGCATTTTGCTTGTGTCCAGAGACTTTGCAGGAGATGGAGATTAAGTATGACAGACTTAATCTGCTGGGAGAGCACATCCTTAGCCCTATATCACAGTTTCTTTATCCATGCATCTGTCAGTGGACACCTATGTTAATTATATAGTCTACCTATTGTACTGCAGTAAACATGCAATTGTGGATATGTCTTTGTTTTGTTTTGTTTTTTTGAGACAGGGTTTTGCCGTGTAGTTCAGGCTGGCCCTGAACTCACTATATAGCCCAGGCTGGCCTCGAACTCATGGCAATCCTCCTGCCTCAGCCTCCCAATGCTGGGATTACAGGGATGCACCACCACACCCATCGGTATGTCTTTTGTATACAGATTTTATTTCATTTGGATATACCCAAGAGTGAAACTGCCCAATCTTATGGTAGTTTTAGTTTTATAAGGAGCCTCCATATTGTGCTGCATAATGGCTGTATTAATTTAAATTCCCACTAATAGTGTCTGAGAATTCCCTTTTCTCTACATCCTTCCTGTCATTTGTTATTTTTTCAAATTTTTTAATAGTAAGCATTCTGATTGGGATGAGATGATATCTTATTGTAGTTTTGATTTGTGTTTCCCTGATGACTAAAGATGTTGAGCATTTCTTCATATACTTGGCTCAGTTGAGTTTTGATAAAGGTACAAAAGCAATTCAAGGAAGTATAGGCTTTTCAACAAATAGGGCTGGAACAATTGGACACTGTAGGCAAATAAATAAGCCTCGACATATCCCACCTTACCCAAAATATAACTCAAAATGGACCAAGAATTAAGCATAAAATGTAAAATTATAAAACTTTTATCAGGACTCCTCAAAATTAAAAATGTTGTCCTGCAAAAATCATGTGAAAGGATATGAAAAAGATAAGCTATAGACAGGAAGAAAATGTTTCCAATCCACAAATCTTAAAAAAGACTTGTATCTAGAAAATACAAGTAATTCTTGGGGACTGGGGATTTAGCTCAAGTGGTAGAGTGCTTGCCTAGCAAGCACAAGGCCCTGAGTTTGATCCCCGGCACACACCACCCTCAAAAAAGAAAATTTCTTTGTGATTTGAAGCTTGTGGTTGTCTTCAGTGTCCAATTCAATGCATGACGCTGCTCTCGTTGGTAGGCAAGGGACTCAGTTAGTGCCCAGTTCTATGCTGGGTGATCTCAGCAAACCTGTACTAGGATGAGGGTAGGGTGCTAGTCCTGGGACTTTCAAATCCACAGAAATCCTGGTTGCACCTGGCCTCTGGTCATTGGAGCAGGCCCTGAGTTCTTCAGCTTAAAACAATCTGGATGTCTCTTGCCGGCCTGACCACAGCTCCCTGACAATGGATGTCTCCTATGATTGCCCTTTAGCCAGTTACTCTGGGAGTTTAACACTGGGAGCCCTGAGACGAAGCCAGCCCATGGCTGCTCTGAGTCCTAGGTTCAGTTGACCCTCCCTAAAATGGCGTCTAAGCAAGCACTCTCTCCAGAGGACTGGGCAGATGCTTGGACTGGAGTTACTCACTGTCTTACTTACTTTTCTTGTTGCTTAGACAAAATACCCGACAACCACAGTTAAAGAAGGAACGATGTATTTAGATCACAGTTGGTAGAGGTTTCAGTTTATAGTATGTAAGATACTCTCAGAGCCTCGTGGAGGGCTTGTCCTTTGTACTCTTAGGAATATCCTGAGGCAGTTGAGAAAGCTCACGGCGGCAGGGTCAGAGGTGACCTTGGGAGCCTGGGAGAAGGGACATTGTCCGGAACAGCGGGCGCCTTGTAGAGGTCTTATCATTTCTTCCTGAAGTTTGTAAATTGTTGTGCAGCCTCGGTAAGCTCTTAGTACGCTGAACAAAAAGTTTATCGTTTACAACCTTACAGTTTTGTTCCTGGCCCCCTGATTTAGTGATAGATAACCTACACATTCCATTCAGTTCTGCTTAGGTTAAAGAAAAACCATATACGTACCCTGCCCTATATAAGTTTTCACTGAAGAGATAAAATTTGCCTTAGAGTCTTTCCTCTTTGGGCCCCTGTGCCCCGCTGTCCTGTCTCTCTTTTTTTCTTCAATGTTACTGCGCCCCTGGTTCCCAGACCCCAGAGGTCCACAATAGTCGCCTGCCTCCAAGGCAGGGTGGCATGGCAGAGGGGCTTCACAGCGGAGAAATAGTCCATGGCAAAGCAGGGCAGGCAGAAGGCAGCAAGTGACAAGTGACAAGTAACAGCCACAGCAGCCCTCTTTCTGTTTCTTACATTTTATCCAGGCTACCAACCCTTAGGGCAGGTAGCACTCACACCCTTATTCCTAGTATCACACCAAGTTTGAGTCAATCCCAGCATCACATACCCTAGATCCAACCACCTCCAAAAAGCCCCACCTATGACTGCATGAGGTTTTGAAGGGACATCTAGATACAAGCCATAACACTCACCAACTGTTGTAGCACACAGCATTCACTGCTCTATTCCGCCGGTGCATTTCTTCCTGAAGGCCTCTGGAATTGCCATCTTTAGATTCAGTCTTCCTCTGTAGATTCAGTCTTCCTTTCTCTTGCCATGAGCCAAGAGCCATGGAAAAAGTAAGTGCATATTGCCCCTTTCTTTTTCTGCACTGTGGTCTGTGTCTGTGTCTTCAATTTCTCTGTAGGCTCCAATTTTCCTTTCAGATCCTTCCTGGGTCCTAGGGATCTACCTCCCTTCTTTTCTTCACCAAGTTATTTTCCAGTGTCTGGATTCCAAATCTTGGGAGAGGCTAATTTATTGCTGCTTACCACTCCACCATCTTCCTGGTAGTGCCTCATTCCAACATTTTATTATGAAAGTTTTTGTACATAAAAGGAATGTTAAAAGAATTTTAAAGTGAACATGATGTTAAAAATCTATAATTAATATTTTAGTATATTTTCTTTTCGCATATCCACCCATTTATATATCTTTCCACTCATTGACCCATCTTTTTCAATGAATTTCTTTGTTTTCAATGAATTTCAAATTATATTAGAGTGATCAACATACATCATCCCTAAAAATTTAACATACAAATCATAGTGTTCAGTATTTACATATATATTTTTGGAGGGGATGCTGGGGCTCAAACTCAGGGCCTTGCACTTGCTAGGAAAGCACTCTACCACTGAGCTAAATCCCCAGCCCATACTTGTATTTTAAGACAAAATTTATACACAGTGGAATGCACAAATCTTATGTGTACCATTTGATGAGATTTGAAAAGTGCATACAGACTTCCAGTTTCAGTTTTGACATGTTAAGAACTTAGAAGTAATCAGTCCCATCCTTGCAACAAAAATAAAAGCTGAGCAGACTGAAACCAACGACTTTGCCTAGTCTGTTCAGAGAACTGAGGTCGCATTGCAAATTTCAGCCCCTAAATTTGGAACGACTGGCTAATAGAGAATCACAGGTGAGCTCAACTCACTTTACCTTGACCAGAAGCCACTGGATCCCTAAAGTTATAGAACACTTCACTGGTGATTTTGACAAACTTTTGGAGGCTGAGTGTGGATTAGTTTGAGAGAGAAAACTGTGGAGGTCTAGTTTAGGGAGCCTCACTCGTTCTTGGGTTTTATCTCCAGGAATCCAAGCAGGTTCTCAAGGTGAAGATTTAAGAAAAATTCCCTCAGGTTTCTGGCAAAGTTACCACTTAAGTGGGGTTGGGGATTTAGCTCAAGTGGTAGAGCATTTGCCTAGCAAGTGAAAGGCCCTGAGTTTGATCCCCAGCATCAAAAAAGAAAAAAAAAAAAAACAAAAAAACCCCCAAAAACCCAAAACCCTACTCGAAAAGAAAAGCAGTTTTTCCAGAGACTTGTCCATCTAAGGAGAAATGCACTCAGTCAACTCCAGCCAATTCGAACATTTCTAACTGAAGGGTGGAAAAAAGGCTAAAAACACTTTATTTCAGCCCAGGGGCTCAGACCCACAAAACAACTTACATTTAATCATAAGAATATAAAACACCTCCTCACCATCACTCTTTACTACCACAGTATAATAGCAATACAATAATAGTGAATTCCAGCTAAAAGCTGTAATATACAGACTCTGTTCAATGAAGGAATTCTCAGGTAAATCTAATGGCACCAGGGTATTAGAAATAAAGAAAACTAAGGAATCTGAAACCTCTGGCACCTACAGTAAACATTAAATACAGATCAGCTTTTAGATTAACAACAACAACACCCTGAAAAACAAAAAAACAAGAACCAAAAAACTCATTAAAGTCCTGTATGCCTAATACTTTATGTCTAACGTTCAACAAAAAGTTACCATAGTATGCTACGAGACCAGGAAAAAAAACAGTCTGAAAAGGCAAAGCAAACATGAGAACCAAACTCAGATACAGATATTTAAAAACTTGTCACATGGTGAATTTAAAAGAGAACTTAGTATGTTAAAGGCTCTAAGGGAAACCAGATAGGATGCTAAAACAGATGAGTAAAGTAAGAAGAGAGATGAGAACCCTAACCAAAAATCAAAAGGAAATGCTGGAGATTAAAAAAAAAACACTTTAACAGAAATGAAGAACACCTTTCATGGGACTTATATGCACACTGGACACAGCAGAGGAAAAAATCAGTGAGCCAGAAGAAATGTTTATAGAAACTCCCCAGTCTGAAATGCAAGAAGAAAAAAAAAGAGAAAAACAAACAGAACAGAATATCCTATAACTGTGGGACAATTGCAGAGCATGTAACATGCATAGTTAGAAAGTAGAGAGCAAAAGAAATCTTCAAAGAAACAATGGTAAGGAATTATGCAAAAGTAATGGCTGACAACAAATCACAGATCCAGCAAGACTGAGAAATACCAAAACAATCTACACCTGGGCATATGGCAGTCAAATGAACAAAACCAATGACAAAATCTTGAAAGAATCCAGAGGGAGAAACAAAACTTATCTTTAGAAGAACAAGGTTAAGAACTACATCAGAGGGCTGGGGATTTAGCTCAGCGGTTGGAGTGTTTGCCTTGCAAGCACAAGGCCCTGAGTTTGATCCCCAGCACACACACACACACACACACACACACACACACACACACAAAAACTACATCAGATCTCTTGTTGGAAACCATTCAAACAATAAGAGGGTGGAATGAAATATTTTAAACTGTGATCCTACTTGTATTCATTTATTTATAATTATATCTCTGGTGGTTAATTGATTAATTGCCAGCGTGAGTGGGAACACCCAGCTGCATTGAGTCAGCATGGTTCTGGGCATGGAAGACCCACTTTAAGGAGGATTGTTGTTGCAATGGTATAAAAGGGTAATGGGCAGTGTTAATAATTTGAGCCGGAGAAAGAATGAGATGCGACCTCAGAACAGCAACGAGCAGGCTTTACTTATGGAGTAAACTGAGCCAGAGGGGACACTTCCCAGGAACAAAGGAGCTCTCAGAACAGAGGGGCTTAAAGCTCGTATGGGTTATGGCAGGAAAGGGCTTGTGGGCATCGACTGGCCCGTGACATTTCTGCAGGGTAAGGTATTTCTTTGTCCCTCCTTATTTTGAGGCTGTAGGTCTTGGAGAGTGTCCAGGGCCGTAGGAGCTGGAACACTGTGGCCTTGGGAAGGTTTTGGAAGTTGAGAGTTGGTTGTTTCTCATGGGGCATTTAACTTTATAGCTGTTAGTATTTCTGACTAGGGCTGGTTAGAAATGTTTGGTGATCAGAATATATAACAGGAGGGAAGTATTTCAGCTGATTTTCCTTGCAAGAGCTTCGTTGTGACTGCTTTTCTTCGAAGGAGTTTCAGCTGTTTTTCTTCAAAAGAGCGTTGCTTTTTTTTTTTTTTTTCCTTCAGGGGAGCTTCATCTTGGATGTTCTCTCCTGGCTTCCAGTATAGATCCCTAAGCTTCTGGCACAAATCCTTCAGCCTTTTGGCACAGATACTTTACCTTCCGGTGCAGATCCTTCAGTTTCCCATCCCTGATCCTTCGGCCTCCTGATATGGACTTGCACAGGACATCGCTGTGGGCTCCAGGCCTTGGACTGAATCCTTTGAGTCTCCAGTGTGCCAACAGACATTTTGCACTCTTCTACATCTGACTGTAGTAAGCACTGACTAATACAATATAATTATTCGATTTTGTGGTATTGGAGTAGAATAGAAATATTTTAGATGTTGAAAGAAAAAAAAACCCAACATTCTAGAATTCTAGATCCAGTAAAATAACACTTCAAAAGAAAAGGAGAAATGAAGACTTTCTCAAACACAAGTACACTGAGGGGGTGCTGGGGATGTAGCTCAGTGGTAGAGTGCTTGTTTAGCATATTCAAGGCCCTTGGTTAGACTCCCCAACAGCACATACACAAACCCCCCCACAAAATACACTACGGTAACTCCTTGCCAGTATATCTGCCATTGAAGAAATGTTAAAAGAAACTCCTCAGAAAGAAAGAAAATAATATTGGTCAGTAACTCAGATCATGCCAGACATGGTGGCACACGCCTATAATCCCAGCACTCAGGAGGCTGAGGCAGAAGGAGTGTTATGAGTTCAAGGCCAGCCTGGGCTACATAGTGAGTTCAGGGTCAGCCTGAACTACAAAGAGAGACCCTGTCTCAAAAATACCAAACCAAACCAAAACAAAAAAAACCCCAAATCTCGAACTACATAAAGAAAGAAAGGCTGTCAGAGAAGAAATAAAGGTCAATTTAGTATTGTCTGCATTACTTAAGCCAAATTTACTTTATAACAGCTATTGCACTCAGAGAACTCTGCGGAGGCTTTTTTTTTTTTTTTTTCAGCACTGGGATTGAACCCAGGGTCTTCACACTGAGCTACCTTCCCAGTCTCCCTGCCCCCTTTTTAAAACAGGCTTTTGCTAGTCACTAAAGTTGCCCAGGATGAGCTCCAATTTGTGAAACTCCTGTCTCAGTCTCCCAGAGTGCTGAGGTTACAGGCGTGTACCACCACGTCCCATCTGCTGAGGCTTTTGGAGGGAATAAATATTTGAAGAAAATGACTTTGGTGTGTACGTTTTGTCACCCTATACATTGTACAGCAAAGATAAAAGAAATAAAGTAATTGATTTCTCCATATATCCAAGAAGCTGAAATCATTGGAGTATCAGCCTGAAAAGCCAACAAACAAGCAATCAATGAGTAAGATAATTTCTGAGCAAAGGAAACACTATAAAGAAAATGGAAATATGGTGAAGAGCTCAACAGTGGTGGGATGGACCAGGGAAGAAATGTGTTTGAATAAGAGACATTTACATGAATACATGGGTGACCAGATGGAGAGTGCCATGGAACCAGGGCATCTTTGGCACGGGCTGTGACGTCAAGGCCATGGAACACCTGCTTCTTGCTCATTCTACCACTAGGTGGTACCCCTGGGTTAGGGTCAAAGATTTGCTTGCCCCATTCAAGGAATAGCACTTTGCTCTATGCAGACGTTCTCTTTTTTTTTTTTTTTTCATTTAGATACCGATCTGATTCATTTTCACAATTTAAATAGTTTTTTTGGGGGGGATGCTGGGGATCGAACTCGGGGCATTGCACTTGCTAGGCAAGTGCTCCACCACTGAACTAAAACACCAACTGCTGGTTAGTTTTAATAGGACTTGTGCACCTATAACCCCCCCAAAATGGTATGACCTTGACAATAACCTCCATGTATCTATGTAGTCCCCCAGTTCAATGTCCTACCTTTTCTCGACCAAGGTCAACATCATCCTGAATCCTAAGTTCACCAATTTTGAGTTTTCTTTTTTATATAATTTTATTGCTATGATATAAAATCCTAAATAGTTCATATTCTTTATATCAGAAATATTTCATTTTATAAAAATGTATTATGCTTTATATTATCTTTTGAGATGACAGGGTTTTTCCTCTTAATATTCATGCATATTGTTGAACATTGTTCTAGCTCATTCATTTTGACTTTTGTTGGTGGGAATTCATTTTTGCTTCCAGCTTTCTCTGTTGTGAACGGGATGCCACACTCATCCTAGGTTTCTTGTACAAGTGTCTCTTGGATATATTCCTAACAGTAGACTTGCTGGATTGCAGGGGATGTGAGTATTTACCGTAAGAGGGAATGCCAAGCTATTTTCTAAAGTGATTGCACTGATTTACATTCCTTCAACAAGGAAACAAATACCCTGTGTGTCCATACACTCCCCAACTCTCAGTTTTGTCAGACTTAGGATTTTGCTAATAGAATGGGAATAAAATGCCCTCTCATATTTTGATTTGTATATCCTCCATCACTAACACTCTGAACATCATACATTTATTGTCTCTATCCTTCTCTGAAGTGGTCTAACAGACCTACTTTTTCTAATGTAGCCGTATTACTGTTATGACACTAAACAACATTAACAATAATCCCTGGAACTCTACTAGAAGTATATTCATGTCAAATGTGCTTTCACTGGACCCATTTCTTCTTTCATTTATTCATTCAATGAACACGTATCCAGACTAAGGATCCAGGAGCAGAAGGAGAATCTGGGATAGAGAGTCCCCCCCTCTAAGAAGGCAAAAATGATTTCAGACTATAAAATCTGTTCTGCCATTTCCCCCAAGGACCTGCTGCAGCTGTAATACCATAAGGCACTCTTATTTTAAGTGACTACTGCTCCAAGTTGGGGTTCTCTGTTGTAGCACAGTAGTCACTGAGAAACTTTGTTCTCTATGATCATAGACAGAAACTTAGCTGTTCGAAATAGTATCAGTAGGAATGAAACACCTCTTAGAGAAGATTCTAAGTCACTTCCACACGGAAAAGCACGTCTCAGTTTCCAACCCAGGTGCACAGCTCCAGATATGTGGTGTCTGGACACTGCATCCTACAGCTATCTTAATTGTTCCCAAGGTAACAGCACTGTGGGTTCCCTTTGCTATCCAGACTTCTTGTTGATCCCTCCACATACAGCCCTGCTTCGAGCTCCCCCAAGTATCGCTTCATTTACATTTCATCAGAGCTCCATCCTTCCTCAGAATTCTTTCGGCGCTCTGTCTTTGTTTGTTTAGTGAGCTGCCCCATGGTTTCTCTGCTGTGTGGTCTCCCTCAATGACTGTTGAATCTGTGAGACTACAAATTAGTTTTAAACCGTCATAGTGTTGTAGGAGGAAAAGGGGAATTCAGAAAGTATTAGGGCATTAAGGAAGTTTGTTTAAGTAACAAAAGGGAGACTGGTTTGGCCAGGTGGATAAAATAGCCAGCCACTGCTGCAGTTAGGGATCTGAAAAGGCCTGGGAGGCTAGGGAGTTAAAGATAGAGCATGGGTTAGGGAGCAGGGGGGTAAGGGGTTTAAGTGGGCAAGAGGGCAAGCGCGCAAGGGAAAAAGGAAAGAAGGGCCGAGCTTGTGATGCCATTCACATTTATCTGGATTCTGGTCTCGTGAGAGTTTTTCGATCCTGTGAGAAGAGGGGCGATTGGAATTTCACGCCCCAGGCTGACGTCAGGTCAAGGACACTCACCAAGGTAATGTCTATCTTCCCAGCCAGGTCAGGCCACGCCCTATTCCTACCTCAATAGGCTGACTGGACTAGGACACCTCTTACATTCCAGATCGTTAAAATGAGGGTCCCCACTGAGTTCACACTTCGGCCAACACTAGGTCCCTTCGAAATACTTTTGTCACCTGAGGATTCAGAAAGGCCTTCAGTAGCGCACAGAGCCTTCTCTTCTATCAGGAGGATTTCGGGGGTGGGAGTGTGGGGACATTTGAACTTGGTTTTGAAGAACGAGTAGGTATAATCAGATGAAAGGCAGCACAACTACCTTCCCTTCTGCCCTGATGACCTCTCCCAGAAGGGCAGGGAGACCTCCAGAATTCCACAGTGGATGTGAAAGAGCCAGCAAACTGGTTGAAGGGCAAAATCAGAATCTTGTGTTAAAGCTACATTTGCAATATAAGGCAAGTCACTAAGTAGATTTTTCTTTATGAGGAAATAAAAGATAAGTTTCTTAAAGATGTTTTTATTGATACTGCATTAGACTAAGGACACATCAAACGTTTTTATTGGTACATACTTTTAGTTGGGGTAGATGCAGTGGAAAATAAGGTAGATTACGGGAGCATTCAAACCCCACGGCCAAACCCCATTGGCACGACAGGAGTAGGGAATTTAACCCTGACTTCTCTTTTCCCACCCGTGATATGTCCAAGGAGGGCTGACTTCTTCCCCCTTTTCCCTCATGGTATGTTCCAGCCTGATTCCCCCCGCCGCTTTTCATCCAGTAGCATGGACCAGGAGACCAGGCGCCCCTGTGACTCTCCAAAGACCTTCTGCTTTTCGGAATGGTATGCTCAGCTCCGTAGAATATAGATTTAAAGAAACTTCTCTAGTAAGCCGGTTCACAGAACCGTCTCCACTCCTGCCCTGCCCCCCGCCAGTGAGACAGCCTTCACACCCATGCTAGGCGCATTCAGAGGCGTCCTCATCCCAAGTACGGAATGGCCACTCCTCCAACATGGCGTATCCCATAGGGAAGCGCGACCTAGGCGCGGCCATGTTCCCCGCCTGACAACAGTGCAGAGGGAGGGCATCGAATACTCCAAAGCATCGACTCCGTAATAACTCCTTGTTGATTCGGCTGAGAGAAGCCGCGAAGGTGGTTTTGCGCGTGCGCATACACCCTTGCCACCCAGAGGTGAAGGCCCCAAACCCAAGGAGGGGCGGTGCTAGGGTGGTGACCGGAAACGGTTGCTGTTCTTAGCGGAGGTTTGATAGTTGTCAAGCGGATTCAACTCTGTGCTGGAGGAATGTGGAAGTGATGGGCGACCCGGGAGGGTAAGTGCTGGGGTATTCTGTGTGGTCAGCGATGGAGTCGTTTGTCTAACTTGAGTTGGATGATTTGCCCATTATTTTGCAGGCTTTTCTCTTTGCTGATATCAACGTTAAGGTTTTAAAGTTCACTCTAAGACCCGCTGGTTTGGTGCATTATGTTTTAAGTGCTTTTTAGGCGTTAGTAATTTGTCTTTTACCCAGGAGTTACTTAGAAGTGCGTTTTCAATTCCCCAAAGTTTATCTTCTTAACGAATTTGTAAGCTCAATTATCTGGGGCAGAAAAATGTCTACGTGAAGCTTTTTTTTTTTTTTTTTTAATCCGGGGAGATTTACGGCCTAGTCCGCGATGAATTTTTAGCAATGTTATCTATACAACTCGAAAATAATATTTAATTATTTAGGTGTCAGTTATGTCATACAAAATCCATCTTTTTTGTGTGTGTGCTTCTTCTGTTACTGAGAAAGGAGAGAGATATTCCCACCGTGATGGCGATTTGTTCGTCTTTGTTGCTGTCAGTAATACATTATGCGTTAATTTTTGTATAGTGTGAGATTTAGATTGAGGCACATTTGTTCACTTATGAATGGTCCAGTTACTCAAGCACCATTTGTTGGAAAGATCATCCTTCCGCTATCGACTTGTTTTACACCTTTATCAAAAATAAATTGACCATAATTGTGTGGGAGTTCTTTCTGTGTTCTCTATTCCATCCCATTGATCTATGTGTCTGTCCCTTTGGTAGGAGTTCCACACTGTCTTGATTACTGTAGATGTGTAGTAAGTCTTGAAATCGGGTAGTGATTGTCTTTTGTTCTTTTAAAACATTATTTAGCTCTTTTAGTTCCTTTGCTTTTCCATATGCCTCTTACAGTAATCTTGTCTGTACCTACAAAATATCTTGCTGGGATTTTGATAAGAATAGTGTTGAACCTGTGTATCAATTTGGGAGAAATTTACATCTTAACTATGTGAAGTCTTCCAATCCATTTTCACATTATGTCTCTATTTATTTAGATCATCTTTGAGTTATTTAAGAGTGTAGTGCAATTTTCAGCATACAAGTTGTTTAGATGTTTTGTTAAGTTTATACCTAAGTAGTTGTACATGGCATTATCTTCTATACTTTGGTTTCCACATACTTGCTGCTTATGTGTGGAAGTACAGTGGAGTTTCGTGTGTTGATCTTGTATTCTGCAATTTTGCTGAACCCAATTTTAGTTTTACATCTTTTTTGGTAGATTCCTTGCTTTTTTTTTTAATAAGCAATCATGCCATGTACAAACAGAGACAGTTTTATTTTTTCTTCTCTTTTTTTTCATGCTTTATTAATGCTGCCTGGAATTTCCAGTATAGGTTGAATGTCCCTTATCCAAAGTGCTTGGGATCCGAACTGTTTCCAGATTTTGGATTTATTTAAATTTTGGACTATTTGCATATGTGTAAAGAGATATTTTGAAGGTTGGACCCAAATCTAAAAACAAAATTTGTCTGTATGTCATATACACTTTTTAAAAACATTTTTTTCAGTAACAGAGATTGACCTAGGGCCTTGTACATGCTAGGCAGGTGCCCTACTCCTCAGTTATACCCCCACTCTTTTTATATTTTATTTTGAGACAGGATTTCTGAGTTTCCTGGGATGGCTTCAAATTTGTTATCCTTCTGCCTGAGCCTCCTTAGTAGCTGGAATTACAGGCATGTGCCTACATGTCAGGCTCATACACCTTATACACGTAACCTAGATGTAATCGCAAAGAATATTTTCATTGATTTTTCTCTGTTGTTTTTCTGTTTTCAATTTCATTGATATCTGCTCTTTATTATTTCCTTCTGCTTGCTTTGGGCTTATTTTGCTTTTCTTTTCCTAGTTTCTTGAGGCTGGAGCTTAGATTATTGATTTAAGATCTTTCTCCTTTTGTAATGTAGACATTTAGTGCTGTGAGTTTCCGTGTATGATGCTCTATCTGAATTCCACAAATTTTAATATATTGTATTTTCATTTTCATTTATTGTTTATTAATTCCCATTGACACTTCTTTGATCCATGCATTATATAGAAATATATTAATTTTCAAGTGTTTGGAGATTTTGCCTTTCCAGTATTGATTTCTAGTTTGGTGTAATTACAATCAGAGAACATACACCATGTCATCAATTTTCGGAGGTGTTTTATGACCCTGTCTTGGAACATTCTCCGGTATGGTCTGTCTTGGAGAATGTTCGGTGGAGGCTTGCAAAGAATGTGCATTCCATTAGTGTTTCACTGGAGAAGGCTGGGTATTTTCCAAGATCAGACGAGATAGGGCGCTTTCAGTGTGGTATGGCCATAGACAGCTGGGTATTTTCAAAAAAGGTTTTCTGTTCAGTAAGATTACCTTCTTCCTGGTGCTTTGATTAAGAAGAGTGACTTTTTTTTTTTTTTTTTGGTAAGTGGCTGTTGGTTCTGAGTTCTAAGCTTCTCGAATACATTTTGGTGTTGTATGTAAAGGAAAAAGAAAACCTGGGGATCTCATCACTGTGTTGTTCTCTAGGTCCAGAGCTCTTCAAGCTATCTCCCTTTGCTTTCTACCTTTCAGAGTCTTCCTATTTTTGTTTGTTGTGTTATATTAGGTTTTTTCTTTTTTTTATCTCTTCTACATTCACCGGTGTCTTCTGTCTTGCTTTTTTTCTTGTATCAACTTTGTTAATTACATTTCTAGGGAAGCATTTGTTTCACATCAATATTAAAATATGTTGCTGTATAGTGTGCATAATGTTCTACAATAACTGCTTTAAACACTTCCCTAGCTGGGAAAGATTCAGTCTTAAAATAATCCCTTAGCAAATCAGATAAAGGAGTAAAGTCCCTTATCTGGTTTGCTAAGAGATTATCTGTGACATCAGTTATTTCAGAGGACTAGCTTTTTGTTTTCTTTAAACCCCATATTGTTATAATTATTTCATTTATTTAATATTTTTATTAATTACTACTTCCTGGTGTTTTTTTTGTTTAACTTTTCCCTACTGGTTATCTTTTAGGTTAAACACGTGATTCATTTTTTCTTATACTTATTCTTAATTAAAATAAGACCATTTGAAGCTATAAATTTCAGTATAAATACAACTTTGTGTTCCTTAACTTCTGGTAAAAATTTTATAGCTTCTGTATTGATTTTCCACTTTGATATTGCATTTCTGTCTCTGTGACTATGCCTATTCTGGACATTTGATATAAATGGAATCATAAAATGTGTGGTCTTTCGTGATTGATTTCTTTCACCCAGAATAACAGCTTCAAAGTTCATCCATTTTGTAGAAGGTACCAGGACTTCTTTTTTGTTGCCAAGTAATACTCTGTTATATGGATGTACAAAATTTTGTTTATCTAGTTGGTAGACATTTAGATTGTTTCTACTTTTTGGCTACTATGTGTAATGTTAATTTTGGAGTGGACATGTTTTTTCATTTCTTTTGGGTAGATATTGTACTTAGGAGTAGAATGACCCTAAGAATATTGTATTTAGGGTCATATGGTAACATATGGTTATCATTTGGAGGGTCTGCCAAACTTTTTCAGGGTAGCTGCACCATTGTATAACCCTACTAGCAATGTATGAGAGCTCCAGTTTATTCACATCTTGCCAACACTTGTTACTGTCTTTTAAAATTTTTTTAAGCTATCCTAATGGATGGAAAGTGACTTCTTAACAAATCAGAGATTTGGGTTTTGCTTTCTTGAATGATTAATGGTATTGGGCATCTTATGTTATGAATGGAGACTATATATAACCTGTCAAGTCCAGCATTAAAATATTTATCAGAGCTGGATACAGTGGCACCCACCTGTAATCCTAGCTACTTGGGAGGCTAAGACCAGGGGGTCGCAACTTCAAGGTCAGCCTGGGTACTTACAGAGACCCTGTCTCAATATAAAGACTGGGGATATAGCTTAGTGGTAGAAAAACCCTGGGTTCAATCCCTAGCATTGCAGAAAAAAAAATTTTTTTTGTAGAAGTTTCACAGGCATAAGGAAATATAGTGTTATGGTTTGTGTCTAGATGTCCCCCCAAAGCCTCATGTGGTAAGAGATAGCTGGATCTAGAGTGTGTGATTACTAAATAGATCCACTGATCGGTTTGGCATTGTGCTGCTGGGATCAAGGATGTGAGCCTGAGATTGGGGGAGGGAGTGCGGGCCGCCCTGGGGGCAGGTAGCCTAGATAAAAGATACAGGAAGAAGCTAACTAGCTGCTTGTTTGCATTGCTTATTTGCATACATTCCTTGCATTTTCCTCACTTTACTTTACTTTGCGGCCAGCCAGCTGCCGGTCTGCCACGCCGGCCCGCTCTGCTTCGGACCCAGCGGACTATAGACTGAAACCTCTGCAGACTGTGAGCTAATAAACCTTTCTTCCCCTAACTTTGGGTGTCGAGTATTCTGTCCCAACAATGAGAGAAAAGTAACTAAAACATATAGTTTGTCTTTCTTTGATATAATATCCTTTTTATGCCTTTAAAATTTAACTTGTTCATGGCTTTTGTATTATTTTACTTTCTCATTTCTTTTTTCATCCACTTCTTACATCTGTTGTCTTAATTAAGTTCCTCTTCATTTTAAATGGATATTTTCCCCTTTCTAAGAAGAATGTCTAAATCTACAGTGCCTCTGTTAGTTATCAGTATAAAATTTACTTCAACTTGGACACAGAGACACTCTTTCCTCCAGGTTCCCTCAACTGGAGAAATAGTTTTACCTGTGGGTTTTTTTTTTAAGATAATTTAAAAATTTTAGTCCCAGGCTATTAATATTTTCTTTATGGAACGTCTGTTCTCTTTCAAGAAGCTTAACATTTTTATCCCAAATTCAGTCATATTTTCAACATCTGTTAAGCAGAACAACATTTATTTGGGATCTACCATGTAAAATGTACCATGTAATACAATGTTGAGAACATGAAACCCCCATTTCTGTATCCGTACAATTAAATAATAATAATTGCAACAAGATACACATGACAAGACTTTTGTGCAAGTTATTTGAGGTACCTGCCTCTTCACATTGCACAGTTCCCTATACAGGTAGTGTATCCCTTGTCTGAAATGCTTTGGACCAGACATATTTTAGATTTTGTATTTCTTTTGGAATTTGGAGTATTTGCATATATATAATGAGATATTTTAGAGACGGAATTCGAATGCATATACCGTATTCATATGTATTTCATATACCCCTTATATGCATAGCCTGACAGTAATTTTATATAATATTTTAGTACACTTGTATTTCCCCCTACATCTTCTCAATGTTTTTAAGTATAATTATTAACACATTAGTTGTACAAATTAATGAGATTCACTGTGATATTTCCATATATGCATATATTATGCATTGACCGCGTCTATCCTGTCAGTAGTACCTCTTCTACCTTCAGGTCAGGTTTTTTATTTTTTGATTTTTTTAGTTTCCACATATGAGAGAAAACATGTAGTACTTGTCTTTTTGTGTGGCTTATTTTGCTTAAAATGATGTCCTTCAGTTCCATCCATTTTCCTGCAAGTGACAGGATTTAATTGTTTATGGCTGAAAACTATTCCATCGTTCATGTGCCATATTTTCTTTATCAGCTCATCTGTTGACAGGCACCTAGGCTGATTCCATATCTTGGCTATTACAAATAGTGCCACAATAAACATGGGTATGGAAATACCTCTTTGGTATACTGACTTCATTTCCTTCAGATATATACATAGGAGTGAGTTTGCTGGACCAATTTTAGTATATGCTGCCAAAGCTAGCACTGCTGGGCCATATATTAGTTCTGTTTTTAGTTTTTTGAAGAATCTCTATACTGTTACCCATAGTGGCTTTACTAATTTACATTCCCACCAGCAGTGTGTAGAGGTGCCTTTTTTTGCACGTTCTCTCTGGCAATTGTTTTCTTCTTTGCGCCTGCATTTTGACTTCCCTCTATCACATGATGTCAAGTGTGGAATTTTCCACTGGTGGTGCCTTGTCAGTGCTCAGAAAGTTGTGGATTCTGGATTTCAGATTTTTGGATTTGGGGTCCTCAACGTGTCTAACAGTACTTGGTAATATGTATTAAACGTTTACATTGTGCCAGTCTCATACTGAGTCGCTTACAAGCATCATTTCATTTAATTTTCACAGCCATTTGAGATAAAGTTTCAATTTGTTTTGAAAAGTAAAACTGAAGAAACTTTTATAGTCTCACAGCTAAAAGACAGGAGAGCTAGAACTTAACCTTTTTTTTTTTTTTTTTTTTTCTGGTGCCAGGGATCAAACTCAGGGCCTTGCGCTTGCTCGGCAAGCACTCTAAACACTGAGCTAAATCCCCAGCCCCACTTTATTAATTTTAGTCCAAGTCTCATGGTCTTGCTCATATTCCATGTTGATTAATAAGTACAATAGGTGTTTCTAGAACTTTGTCTGCGCTTTAGTATCCAGTGCAGTGAACTGTACTTTGGTGCCACCATAAAAATGAGTGGTGAGTGCCGTATGATTCTGACCATACACACACTGTCTTTCCAGGTTTCTTGGAGTCTCTGCAGCATGCCTGGGCCACACTCTTCAGTGAAAACTACAGGATCTTCCTTCTGACCCCAGCAGTTGCAGTTGAGTCCACAGACGCCACCAACTTGGAGAACCTGGGAAGAGCAAGTGGTCAGCAAGAGAGCCCTAGGCTTGAGGTCTGGCATGAACATGGCAGCCAGTGGTGACTCTCTCCAGCCAGAGGGATGTGGCAGCACCTGTGAGGTGAGGAGGAAGAGATGCCTGGGGTCAGGAATTCATCCAGCACTTCAGAACCTGAAGGAAGGATACTATCTTGTTTTCCTTTGAAGTGCTTTTCTGCAGAACATTTTCTTCCTACTTCCCAATATCTATCCTCTATTTTGGTCCTTATTTACCCTTTCGATTTCTCACACAAGAGAAATAATGTGCTATTTAAACACGTGTGTCCAATTTATTTCTTAAAATTATGTTCTCAAGGTGAGGTACTTTTTCATCTGAGAAATATCTATTCATCTCAGATGCCCAGTTTTGGATTGGGTCTTTAAATTTAGGGGGTCTGATTTTTTTGAGTTCTTTATATAGTCTAGATATTAGTCCTTTGTCTGAGGAGTAGCTGGTAAAATTTTTTTCCCATTCTGTGGGTTGTTTCTTCACTCTATTGGTGGTTTCTTTTGCTATGCAAAAGCTTACTATTTGTTTATTTACTTATTTAGGTGCCAGGGATTGAACTCAGGGCCTAGTGCTTGCTAAGGAAGCACTTTAACCACTGAGCTAAATCCTCAGCTCTATTTATTAATTTTTACAAAAGCTTTTTAATATGCTGTGATCCCAGTTGTTGATTCTTTGTAATATTTCCTGTGCAATCGGAGTTTTGTTCATAAATTTTTTGCCTACACCTATTTTTTTCAAGAGTTTTTCCAGTTCTACCTTTCAGGAAATTAAGTGTTTCTGTTTAATATTTGGATCTTTGATCCATTTCGATTTTAGTTTAGAGCATGGTGAGATATGGGTCTAAGTTCAATCTTCGGCATGTGGAAAGCCAGTTTTCCCAGCACATTTATTAAAGAGGCCATCTTTCTTTCAGTGAAGCTGTTCGGCCCCCTTTGTTAAAGATAAGGTAGTTCAGTATGCTTGGGGTTGTTTGTACATCTTCAATTTGGTGCCACCATTGATCCTCAGGTCTTTTTTTTTCTTTTTTGCCAGTACCATGCTGTTTTTATCATGGTGGGTCTGTAGTGTACTTCAAATCAGGGATTGCAATGCCCCCTGCTTTGCCCTTGTTGCCCAGAATCACTTTTGCTATTCTAGGTCTCTTTTGGTTCCATAGGAATTTTAGGATTGTTTTCTCTAGTTCTTTGAGGTATGCTATTGGTATTTTGATTGAGGTTATGTTTGATCTGTACAACAGTTTTGGAAGTATGGCCATTTTCACTATATTGGTTGTACCAATCTTAGAACAGGGGACATCTTTCCATTTTCTGATATCCTCTTCCATCTCCTTTTAAAGAGTACTGTAGTTTTCAATGTAGAGGTCTTTCATTTCCTTCATTAGATTGATTCCTAAGTATTTCGTTCTTCCTGATTCTATTGCGAAAGATGTTATTTCCCTAAATTCTTTCTCAGTGAGTTTATTATTTGTACACAGGAATGCTATTGGTTTTTGGGTGTTGACTTTCTATCCTGCTATGCTGCCAAATTTGGTTATTAAATCTAGGGTTTTTTTTTTTTTTTTGGTGGAGTTTTTGGGATCTTCTAATGTAGAGTATCATGTCATCTGCAAATAAAGATAATTTAACTTCTTCCTTTGCTATCCCTATTCCTTTTATTTCTCTCTCTTACCTAATTGCACTGGCTAATGTTTCCAGAACTATATTGAGCAGGAGTGGTGATGGTGGGTATCCTTGTCTTGTTTCTGATTTTTTGGGGGGGCTTGGTGTTGGGGATCAAACTCAGGGCCTTGTACTTGTTAGGCAAGTGCTCTGTCACTTGAGCTAAATCTCCAACCCCCATGTTCCTGATTGTAGAGTGAAAGATTTTAGTTTTTGACCATTTAGTATGATGTTGGCTGTTGCTTTGTCATAAGTAGATTTTATCAGATTGAGATAAAGACCTTCTATTCCAACTTTCTTTAGGGTTTTTATCATGAATGGATGTTGGACTTTGTCAAATGCTTTTTCTGCATCTATTGAGGTGATCATGTGGTTTTTGTCCTTGGTTCTGTTGATGTGGTGTATTACATTTATTTATTTGCATATGTTGTGCCATCCCTGCATCCCTGGGATGAATCCCACTTGGTCATGGTATATAATCTTTTTGGTGGTTTGCTGCACTCTATTTGCCGGTATCTTATTGCAGATTTTCGCATCTATTGTCACTAAAGAGATTGTCCTGTAGTTCTCTGTTTTGATTGGATCCTTTTGGTTTTGGTATCAGGGTAATGCTTGCCTCTAGGAATGACTTTGAGAGTACTGCTTCCCTTTCAATTTCACTAAAGAGTTGGAGGAGAAGTGGCATTAGGTCTTCTCTAAAGTTTTTGTAGAATTCAACAGTGAATCTGTCAGGACCTGGGCTTTTCTGTGTTTATCCCCATTTTAGAGAAGAGAAAACTGGAGCTTCAATAATAAGCCTAGCCAAGTACACAGTAATAGTTTAGGACTCATCTCACCTCTGGGCACCAGCGTCTTCTCTTTAAAAAAAACCTGCCCTGGAGCTTGTCAACTTGCAACTGGACACACTTCCCTTCACCATCCCCCAGGGAGTCCCCTTCGCCTCTGTCTTATGTCAGATAACCCTGTTTCCTAGAGCTCGTATCTTTCTATTGCTTGGCTTACTTCCTCATTTGGCAGGAGGGGAGGGCATATTTTCCGGGATATATTTGAAAATAGATGCAAGACAGGTAAATTGTATGAGACTTTTTCTTTTTGTGATACTGGGGAT
The DNA here is from genome assembly GCA_004026905.1 of Hystrix cristata. NCBI lineage: Eukaryota > Metazoa > Chordata > Mammalia > Rodentia > Hystricidae > Hystrix > Hystrix cristata. The sequence continues at coordinate 25,270 of PVJO010009449.1, forward strand.
GGAACTCAGGACCTAACACATGCCAGGCAAGTGCTGTCCCATTGAGCTACTCCCCAGCTATGAAACTTCGCATAGCTGAAAATGTCATGCAAAATTATATTCATTTAGGGGTTGGGGATTTAGATCAAGTGGTAGAGTGCTTGCCTAGCAAGTGCAAGGCCCTGAGTTTGATCCCCAACACCAAAAAGAAAAAAAAAAGAAAAAAAATTCATTTACTATATATATAGCTGTATATATATATTTGTAGAAATATAAAATTAATGCCATGAAATATGCTTATTTGATTCTGGCAATAAATTTGCCTTTTGTTATTATTATTCTTTTGTTTTGTTTTGTTTTTTTGAGACAGGGTCTCACTATATAGTTCAGACTGGCCTCAAAATCACTGTGTAGCCCAGGCTGGCCTCAAACTTGCAGTGATCCTCCTGCCTCAGCCTCCTGAGTGCTGGAATTGCAGGCATGCACCACCATACCTCACCTAAATTTGCCTTTTGGATGAGTATAGAATTCTGTATTGGAAATCATTTTTGTGAAGAATTTTAAAAACCTGAATGTAAGATCTTTGTAGCTCTTTAATACACATACTCTCTGCTTTTCAAAAAACTTTTCTTATTTGAGTTTTTATCCTCCAGTTTGAAAAATTCTCCACTGATTTCCATTTCTATTTCTTTGCTCTCATTTCTAGTCTGTTTTTTTTTAAAAACCCCTTTATCTTATAAATCTTCTTTTGTGTCTCAATGTTATATGTTTTTATTTTATTTTATTTTTATTTATTTATTTTTATTTTTGGGGGTGCTGGGGATGGAACTCAGGGCCTTGCACTTGCTAGGCAAGCATTCTACCACTGAGCTAAATCCCCAACCCCCCCCCCTTTTTTTTGAGACAGGGTCTTGCTGTGTAGTCCAGGCTTGTTTTGAACTTGCTATGGAGCCTGAACTGTCTCAAACTCGTGGCAATCCTCCTGCCTCAGCCTCCCAAGTCCTGGGATTACAGGCATGTGTCACCATCCCCAGCTGTTTTTTTTTTAAATTTTGAGTGCTTGCTTCAGCAGCACATATACTAAAATTTTGAATAGCTGTTTTTCTTTTCAGAATATTCTCTTTTAATAACATACTGTTTCATTTTTATGGATGCAGCACTTATTACTCAAAAAGGATATTCATTATAATTTTTAAATTTAATTTTTTCAGTAGTAATATAGACATGTAGCTCAAAAAATTTCAATATGGAAAGATACTGTATCCAGTGTAAGTCCTCTCATCCCTTTTTCTCCTATATGCTCAGCTCTCTCTAATACATAAAACCAGATTAGTCAGATTTCTGTGTTTGATTAGTGTTTCTTTTTGCAAATAAAAGCCAATGAGAATACATTCTTATTTTTTTCCTTTTTATTTCACAAAAGGTAGCCTACTTAACAAATTTTTTTTATCAGTTTTTGAAATTACAGGTGTCTTATACAAATTATAAACCATGCTGCTATGAACATTCTTTTCCATGTCTTCTCATGCACATGTGTACACTCTCTCTTAAAATACATACATGTGCGTGGGATAATGGGTCATAAGCTAAATCTATCTTTTAAAAATGTTTTTATTGTGAAATATACACACAGAGCAGTCTACAAAACAGATATGTACACCTGAGTGATTTATCATTATATAGCTCTAGAAAGACGATAGCATTTTGAAATTCTCCTACTCTTAAAAATGGCTACTACCCTGACCTTTATGATAATTATTTCCATTAAAAAGAAAATTGCAGTCCACAGAGAGGGAGATGATATTAAAAAACAGAGGACTTGCCTGGCATGGTGACGCAAACCTGTAATCCCAGCACTTAGGAGGCTGAGGCAGGAGGATCACTACAAGTTCAAGGCCAGTCTGTGCTACATAGTGAGTTCAAGGCCAGCCTGGACTACATACCAAGACCCTGTCTCAAAACAAACAAAAACAAAAACAAACAGAGGTCTTATATGCAGAATATATAAAGAACAACAAATCAATTAGAAGCAACAAGACTTCCCAGTAACTAGATGCCTTATGGAACAGTTATGTAGTAAGTGAAAGTATCCACATGGCTACTAAATACCTAAGGCGTTAAAAGCCTTTAAAAGGAATGAGGTAACTCATTAAACATACTGACCTTGAAATATATATGTCTATATTTCTCCTCCAGTTTTGATCCTACTAGCCCATATGCACATTCCAAAAGCAGCTACACCTTAGGCTAATAAGCACCTAAGACAGCACTCAGTCCTATTAGTTACTAAGGAAATGCAAGTTTAAACCACAGTATAGTATCGTTAGCACCCCCCAAAATGGCTAATAGCGAAAAGAGTGACAAATGACAATATGGTGAGAAATGATAGCAAGTATGAGAAGCAGCATGAGCTCTCATACGCTGCTGATGGGAGTGTAAATTGGAGCAATCTGGAAAACATTTAGCCTTACTCATCCAAGCGTTTGTGTACCGTATGCAGAAACAGTTCTCTTCCTAGGAGAAGATCCAGCAGAACTCCTTGGCTAATGAACTGGGATACATGCATCAATACTCACTGTAGCATTATTATTATTATTATTATTATTATTATTATTATTATTATTATTATTATTTTTGAGACAGAGTCTCTCTATGTAACTCAGGCTAGCTTTGAACTCCCTGTGTAACTCTAGGCTGGCCTCGAACTTGTGACAATCCTCCTGCCTGAGTCTTGCAAGTACTGAGATAACAGGCGTGCGTCACCACACCTGGTTGTAGCGTTACATTGGCTGTTGTAACAGCCAATGGGGCTGGGGATTTAGCTCAGAGGTTAGAGCGCTTGCCTCATAAGCACAAGGCCCTGAGTTCGATCCCCAGCACCAAAAAGAAAAAAACTTATAACAATCAATAACTGGAAGTGACAGAAATGTCCATAAATAATAAAATGGATAAACCAATTGAGCATAATATTGAGTGAAAAAAGCCAGGGACGAAAAAATGTATTGTGTTTGGGGTTGGGGGTTTAGCTCAGTGGTAGAGCACTTGCCTAGCAAGCACAAGGCCCTGAGTTCAATCCCCAGCACACCCCCAAAAACACAACCCCCCAAAATGTATTGTGTTTATTTCCACTTATATATAAAGTTTTAAGACAGGAAAAACAAAACCATATTGTACAGAGTACATGTGTCAGTGGTGAAACCAAATGCAAAGCAAGAAAGTGCTCACCAACCCAGGCAGGACAGCTGTGTCCTGGATGAGTGGCAAGAAGTCTTCTTTTTTCTTTTGGTTGTTTTTTGAGAGGGTCTTGCTATGTAGTTCAGGCTTGCCTTGAACTCACTATGTAGCCCAGGGTGGCCTCAAACTCCTGGTGATCTTCCTGCCTCAGCCTCCTGAGTGTTGGCATTACAGATGTGCACGACCATACCCACCTCAGGAGAAGGCTTCTGAGCAAGGAGCTGGCAGGATTCTGTTTCCGGGTGAGGTGATAATTAGGTAGATACTTGCCTTGAGCTTTTTTTTTTGAAACAGAGTCTCACTATGTAGTTAAGGTTGGCCTTGAACTCACTGTGTAGGCCAGGCTGGCCTCAAACTCGTGGTGATCCTCCTGCCTCAGCCTCCCAAGTATTGGTATTACAGGAGTGGACCACCAATACTCAGCACACCTTAAATAGTTAAACTGAATATTTATGTTTCAAGTGTTTTTCTACATGAATATTCTATTTCCTGACAAGTCTTTTGAAAAGAAAAAAAAAGTATGTGGATATATATATTTTTTTCTCCAGTTTTGATTCCACTAGCCCACATGCACTTTCTAAAAGCAGCTACAGATTGTCCGACCAAACCCACATGTATGCACATCCACACACATACATATACACACACCTATATCCATTTTTAAACCAAAACGTTTGCACCTAAAGCTTCCAGACTGATGGTGTAGCTCAGTGGTAGAGCGCTTGCTTAGCATATGGAAAGCTCTAGGTTTAATCCCCAACAGCAAAAGGTAAAATAAAATACAACTTCTAATACTTTTCTTAATAATAAATCTGGGCAATAATTCGGGGTTAGTATGTCTAACGAGTTACCTCATTCCTTTTAAAGGCTGAATCTTATTCCATTATACAGCTGTATCAAAATGTACCAGCTACCCTCAATGAATGTAATCTTTGTATGTTGTTAACATGAACTGATAATATAATAATAACGAAAATAGGAAAAGGGGATCTAGAGGTGGAGGGAAGGAAGAGGGGAGGGAGGGGGAGGGGAATGAAAAGAATCAAGATATGTTAAGTACATGTACCCACTTCCTAAGATGAATGTAAGCATCATATACTCCAAACATATACTGATATGTGTGCATGTGTGTGTATGTGCATGTGTGTATATGCACACATATATATTGGGCATAGTGGCGCACACCTGTAATCCCAGCGCTTGAGAGGTTGAGGCAGGTAGATTGCTGGAAGTTCAAGGTCAGCCTGGTCTAGATAGTGAGTTTGAGACCAGCCTGAACTGCCTAGTGAGACCTTGTCTCAAGAAACTGATATAAAAAAAAGTGATATATTAAAAAAATATGCATATATACTAACCTGTCCTCTCTTAATAGACAACGTATTTCCAATCTTTTGCAATCACAGTTCCACAGTGAACATGATTGTACATATCTCAGTTCACACAAGGGAGAATATGCTTAGAGAGAAATTTCTGTAAGTAGAATTCCCAGGATTATATATGCAGTTTTTTTATTAGTACATATTTGCAGTACATGCAGTTTGCAGTCATTTTGGGGAGTGGGTACATGTACATACTACAGCTTGTTTCTTCTTTTAATCCCCTTCCCCTTCTCTTCTCCTCCATCCCTCCTCCTCTAATTCACCTTTCCTCATTTTCATTCTTGTTGGTGTTATTAATCTTAGCTCATGTTATAGTATACAATATTTACATTCATTGAGGTTACTAGGTTCCTATACATGGCATATATTTATTCTTCTTATTTCCCCTTCCCCTGCCCCTCATCCTTTGTCCTTAGTCTCTTGGACCCCTTCCCATTTGCTAGAGATCCACCTCCTTGTCTCCATTTTTTTTTTTTTTTTTTTTTTGGTGCTGGGGATCAATGGAACTCAGGGCCTTGTGCTTGCTAAGCAAGCTCTCTAACCACTGAGCTAAATCCCCAGCCCTCCTTGTCTCCTTTTATCTGTCTGCTGTTGATCTCTTTGTTTGTACTTTGCCTTATTCAAATTAGAGCTACCATGTGGTATTAAAGCTTGTGTGTCTGAGTCCTTTTTTTTCTTTTCAGTTTTTTGAGACAGGGTCTCACTATGTAGTTCAGGCTGGCCTTGAACTCACTCTGTAGCCCAGGCTGGCCTGGAACTCCTGGCAATCCTCCTGCTTTAGCCTCCCGAGTGCTGGGATGACAGGTGTGTGCCACTACGCCCGGCTCCTGATTACATTTTTTTTTTTTTATGTTTTTGGTGCCAGGGATTGAATTCAAGGCCTTGCGCTTTCAAGGCAAGCACTCTAACCACTGAACTAAATCCCCAGCCTACATTTTTATTTTTGATAGCTATGGTAACTTGCCTACCTTGTGGGTTGTATCAGTTGTATATGAGTGCCTGTTTTCACCATACCAAGGATAACACAGTGTCTTGTCATGTTTGGTTTTTCCTTCTGGCCAATCTGATTGGTTAAAACATGATATTTCAGTACAGATTTAATTTGCATTTGTCATGTTATGGCTGAGATTGAATTTACATGATTGTGTTTAAAGAGCTGCTTCTATTTTTTTCTTAATTATTTTAAATTTTCCTTTGCTCATTTTTTTGTTAGGTTGTTGCTATTTATGTATTAAGGGCATTGTTCTTTGTTTTTAATGTGTCCCAGCTTCTCATTTGTCTTTTTGGTTGGTTTGTTTGTTCTGGGGATTGAAGCCAGGGCCTCCACATGCTCTACTGCTGAGCTATATATCCAGCCCCTCATTTATCTTTTAAACTGAAATTTTTGGTGTTTTTTTCATGTATTTAATCTAATTGAGTTTATCAGCCTTTTTAGAAAGGCCTTCCTCATTGCTCAGCTATATTTTGGGGAAAAAAACCCACTCTTGCATTTTTGTTTGAGTACTTTTTTAGATTTTTATTAATTTTTATTGATTGATTGTAGTACTGGGGATTAAACCCAGGACCTTGTGCTTGCCAGGCAAGTATGCTACCACTGAGCTACATCTCTAGCCATTTTTATTTTGACAGGCTCCCACTAAGTTGCCAAGGCTAGCCTCAAACTTGTGATTCTCCTGCCTCAGCCTCCTGAGTACCTTAGATTATAGACATGCATCACTAGGCCCAGCTAAATTTTTATTTTTTACTTTTACTTCTGTGCTTCTTTTCTGTTTGGACCGCCTATTAATGATGTCCAGAATCCTTTTTGCGGGGGGCTGCTGGGAATTGAACTCAAGGCCTTGTGCTTACTAGGCAAGTACTCTAACACTTGAGCTAAATCCCCAACCTCCAGAATCCTTTCTTAAAATGGGTTTTTACCTTACCTTCTGAATTTTGTTGTTGTTGTAAAGCCTTAGCCTTGGTCTATCTTATTTATGTTTTAATTTTTAAATTTAATTTTATTTAGGGTTAACTGACATTTATGTGTCTGTGGGATGTCGTGGGACACTACGTGATATTTTGATACATATGTACATTATGTAATGTTGAAGTCAGGATAAACCTATCTCTCTCATCAAATATTTATCATTTCTTTATTTTAAAAATATTCCATATCCTCTCTTCTAGCTTTTGAAATAGCAAAATACATTATCACTACCTATAGGTGCCCTACTGCATACTATACTTTACACCAGACTTCTTACTCCTGTCTAACTGTAGTTTAGTACCCATTGATCACCCTCTCCTTAATTTACCATATTAATATCATCAGAGAAATCATGTGATAAAATTTAACATCTATTCTTTTTTATTTGTTTTGAAACGGAGTCTCATTGTGTAGTTCAGGCTAACCTTGAACTCACTGTGTAGCCCGGGCTGGCATTGAACTCATGGTGATCCTGCTGCCTCAGCTTCCTGAATGCTGAGATTGCAGGCACATGCCACCACGCCTGGCTAACATCCATTCCTTTCTTCCTTTCTTTCTTTTCTTTTTCTTTCCTTTTTTTTTTTTTTGAAATAGGATCTCACTATGTAGACCAGACTGGCCTTGAACTCACTGTAACCCAGGCTGACCTCAAATTCATGGCAGTCATCCTCCCTCAGCTTCCTGATTGCTGTGATCACAGGCATGCACCATCATGCCCAGCTTTTGATATAAAAAGAATCAAAGTTGCTGGGCTGGGGATGTAGCTCAGTGGTAGAGTGCTTGCCTACCATGCATGAGACCCTGAGTTTCATCACCAACACAGGAAAAAAACAGTATCTAAGTTGAACATCCCATACCTCCAATTTCTTCCTAAAACTCACCGTAGGGATTGTCACTTAAACAGTAGGGGCTGATTAACAGCATCCAGAATTCTTCATTTTGTATTGAGTCCTTTATCTTTATAAATTTATAAATGCTTTGTCTTGTTTCATACTTTTCCAGAATTCTCCTCCGATTGATTAAGATGGAGACCTTGCTTCTTTTCTGTTGGGACTTCCTATTAATGATGTCCAGAATCCTTTTTAAAAATGGATTCTTATCTTTATAAACTATCTTCCTTTGTCATATTTCTTTTGTTCATGGTTGACATTTAAATGGAGACTTGCTTCCTTTCTATAGACTTTTTCTGATACAATTTTATTTATCATTTCATCATCATCATTCTGAATCTTTGTTCAGTTTTCTATATATGGAAGATGTATTTATAGTATGCTTTCTAATTCGTCCTTTTTATATCTTTCATTATATGCTCTATGTTTCTTTGTCTTGTGTTACTTACAGTAATTTGGAAGGATTGAATTCTTTTTTGGTTCTTTAAGTGGTTGCCTTTATAACATTAACTTTATAAAATATAGTTAGTATTCCAATTATTACAACAGTTTCTATTAGCTGTCCACTATGAGTAATGACAAGATTCTTTTTTTTTTTTTTGAGTCAGGGTCTCACTATGTAGTTCACCCTTGCCTTGAACTCACTGTGTAGTCCAGGCTGGCAATGAACTCACAGTGATCCTCCTACCTCAGCCTCCCAAGTATTGGGATTACAGGTGCATGCCACCGTGCCTGGCTAAGATTTGTATACTATTACAAGAGTTCTTTTATTTTTTTTTCTCAACTTTGAATTTGAGGGTTTATCTATATAATTTTTGTGGGCCAACTTTTTGGTGACACAAATTATATATTGGATTTTCTCTCATATTTCTGTCACTTTTCTATTAAATTTTATTTTTTAATTTCTGTTTATTTATTTTTGGTGCCAAGGATTGAACTCAGGGCCTTGTGCTTGCTAGGCAAACACTCTAACCATTGAGCTAAATCACAGCCCAACTATTAAATTTTAAAATCTTTGTTAATTTCCACTTTGTTTTGTTTACTGATTATAATCCTTTCTTTGTCCCCCTGTTTTGACATGAACTGTTAAAGACCTTCATTTCTGTAGTGGTTTTGTTTTTTCACTTCTTTTTTTTTTCTTTTTTTTCCCCTCTGGAGTTTTTAAAAACAAACTTTATTATGGCAACTCTCAAACATGTAAAATTAAAAAAAAAAACCAGTGTCCCCATTGGCCACCTCCACAGCTGTCATCTCATGGCTAGTCTGGTTTCGTTTGTAGTTCACTTTTTTGAAGTCTGCAAACACATTTAAATTTTTAAATGGTTTAAATTTTTAAATGTGTTTGCAGTGAAGGTCAAGATCTTTTCAAAGTTGTATACTTCAACTAGGAATCTAGACAAGGCCTATACATTGGATTTTGTTCATATGTCTCTGTCAAGCACTGTGAAGAGTCTGAGATTTGGTCCTACTTACAAGCTAACAAGTTAACCTGCCATGGTGTTCTGCATGTTGTGAAAGACAGAAAACTCTCACACTAGCAAAGAAGGACTTTGTTATTCACTTTGGTAGTAGTAGCCACAGTCTTAGCATGTGTTGCAGCTACTCGAGTCCCAGTTCCTCCAGGGTGACATGAAGAGGCCAGGTGACACACGGTGGGTTGCTTAGGTAGTCTAAATCTTTTATACTGAGCCATAAGCAGACTTACACACACCACCCTCTAAGGCTGTTTGCTAAGTGAACATTGTTGAAGAGTCTAGGACAAAGGGTAGTGTGGCATACTAAAAATATCTTTGGTCTCTGTAGTGGTTCCTGGCACAGAGCTCCTAAAACATGTTACATTTTCTGAGTGATAGAGGTGTAAGGAGCATCTTGTTTTAATATTATGCCTTTGACTCCAGTTCTTGACACAGAGCTCCTAAGCATTGGGAATTTCCTGGGTGATAGGAACGACTTTGGTTCCAATGAGGTAACTCTTGATGGGCTGTTGTATAACTTCAGGATGGGGACTGGTTACCAGCAGGAGAGACTATGATTAGAAGCTTGGAATTTCCTAGCCTTTTGGGAGGTGAGAGGGGCTGGAGAGTGTGTGAATGATCATGCCTCTGTGATGAAGCCTCCATAAAAATCCCTGAAAGATGGTCTCGGAGAGCTCCTGAGTTGGTGCATACATGGTGGTGCTTGGAGGGTGGCGCCCTTGGGGAGGGCATGGGAGGTCACACCTCTTCCCGTATACCTTGTTTTGTAGACCTCTTCATTTGGCTGTTCATCTGTATCCTTTGTAATATCCTTTATAATAAACCAGTAAATAAAAGTGTTTCCTTGAGTTCTATGAGCTCTTCTAACCAATTATTAAGTGTGGGGCAGGGGCTGTAGGAACCCTCACTTTGTGGTCAGAAGTATGGGAGGCCTGGACTTGTGATTGGTGGGACTGTTCTTGAGGAACTGAGCCTTAATCTGTGGAGTTATATACTAATTCTAGTTATGTGGTTCAGAATTAAGTTGCAGGACAGTTGTTGGAGTTCACAGAAAATTGCTTTATGTGGAAAACCCACACATTTGGTATCAGAAGTGTTCTGTGTGAGTGGAATTAAGAACAGCTTTTTTTTCTTTTTTAGACAATCAGTTCTTGTACTTGCAAGACACAGAGAAATGTGAAAGACCTGTGGAGAATTATCTCCCAGTAATTTCCAACTCCTCGCTTCTCCAGTGTCTTGGCTTCTGTATATTTTTACATGAGAACACTACTTTATCAGCTTCTCTAATTAATCTGACTGACAGAAGCTAGAGCCAGATCTGTTCACTCTGTCTCATGTAGTGTTTATTGAAGCTGTTATCACCAGTACTCTTAATAGCAGGATAAAGACAATCCCCAGAACATGTTTTCCTCCACCATGGCCCTCAGGGCTATACCTAGCCTATCGAACAAACCCAATAAACCACAAAGCCAGGCGGTTTTTTCCCCCTATGTTTCTACACTGACACTAATCCAGTTACAGCAGGATGTATTGATAGATGTACAGATTTTGCCTTGGTTCCAAAGGACAATTTCATCGTCCGTAATAAACTTGGACAGTAAGTTGAGGCCAACCGACAACTTTCTGAAGAGCCAAAGTAGTATCACTGATCACCTTAGCTGAAGTCAAGGACAAATTTCCTATTACCTCATCTAATTGGCTGGTTCCTATCCTAGGAATAACTGCCTGCTGTGTGCGTATAAATAAAGAGCCAGTTATCCCTCTAGGCTGTTCCTCCTAGCAACCAAGGATAGCTTTAAGACTCTGAGCAGGCTGCATCCCCAACTGCAGGGCATAAGATTATAAACAGGAGAAGGATTAGTAATCCTTAAAATATACCTCAAAGCCAGGATCCTATACAGATGCCCCTCCATTTATGATAGGGTTACATCCCAATAAACCTGTTGTTAATTTGAAAGCACCATAAGTTGAAAATGCCTTGAACACACCTAGCTACTGAACATCACAGCTTAGCAACACAGCACATTATAGAGTATCTGTTGTTTCCTCTCATCATTATGTGGCTGACGGTGAGCTGAAACTCACTGCTTCTGCTCAGCATCATGTCTAGCCCTGGACAAGATCAAAATTCAAAACTTGCTATACAGTTTCTACTGAATGTGTTTTTCCTTTGCCAAGTCAAAAAATTCGTAAGTCAGGAGCCATCTGTATTTACAGATTCTAGCCAGGAGATCATGCCCCATAGGGCATTCTTAGCAACCTTAGAGAGGCAAGAAGGCTTTCTTTTGAGTTTAGTGATTATTCTGCATGGCCTGTGGTAGTCATCCAATGGCCTGCTGCATTCATTCATGCAGCAAGAGGTGTCAGCTATGATGCAGAGACTTCCCTGGGGAGCTAGGGGAAAGTTGAGAACTACCGATTACAGTAATTTGAGCCAATGAGTTTAAATTTATTTGCTGTGCTCCTAGGGCAGACATGGTATCGTTTATTACTTATGCAAAGATTTAGGGAAAATTCTGGACTTTTCCTTTCTTTCTTCCTTTTTTTTTGAGATGGTCTTGCTAAGTTGCCTAGGCTGGCCCCATACCTGTGATCCTCCTCTCTCAGCCTCTCAAATAACTGGGATTACACACATATACCACTATGCCCAGTGTAAACTGATTTTTTCTAATTGTATAAGTCCCTTAGTGGATAAAACTCTCATGCTGTACCTAAAATGAGAGCTACTTATTCCCCTGGGCAGGTCTCCTGAATATGCTGGAGACACTTAGTTTTAGAGAGATCAGTAGTTTTCAGTTTTTGGGGTCTTAGACAAGGGTTCCAAGACTCGGGAAAGATTAGGAGGGGGAAGGCAGGCATAGGTTGGCTGGCTACATAAAAAGTAGTATCATAGAGCCCCAAACAGAGTTTGTGGCATAGGAATCATTCCCAACAGTTGTAGTTAATGAGGAGGCAGACCCTTCAGAGTGCCAGAGTTTGTATAGAATTGAACAACATCTGTGAAGCTAGCTGAAAAGTGGTGGAGGATGAAATGATGATTTTGAGGGATAAAGGCACTGCTATGTTTTTCCCTATGCCTGATACTGAGGCAGTGGAGTTATGAAGTTTGGAAATTTCAGGAAAAGCATTAATTATATCAGGAGATAGGGTCTCGTCAGTATGTGCTGAGAGGTTGGGGCTGATAATGTGTAGTTGCTTAAATACCCCTAAGGACCAGTAAGGGGAAATGAGGGTTGCCAATAGGAATGGCAGTTGGACGTCAGTTCTGAGAGTCAGCTGGGGGATGACACTTCCAACAACCAGTGAGATAGAGAATGGTAGCCACGTTGAAAACTGAGAAAGGAAATACAGTAGGGATATGGAGGAGGGAAAAGAGCACTGTGAGGGGCAAAGCCATCTGAGAATGCTGGTTCATAAGGGGATGTTTGGACCCGTGCGGGGTCAGAGGTCAATGACAGTTCCAGCAGGAATAAAAATGTATGTTTCTATTCATTGTCAGTTTCTGATGTAGAAAATCACCTGAAAGGATGTTCTTAGATCACTTACATATTTCAAATTTTTTATGCTGTACCATGTCCACTCTTATCAGGAATAATCACAAAATGGTTGGCCTGCTGGGGAAAGTGGTGAAGTCAGTGATCTAGTGATTGATGGTAATTTGGAATGAAAGGTGAGGTGGTTATTGTCCACGAAGCACTAATGTGACATAAAGCTCCCCAATAGTGCAGCTTGATGGACAGAGAAAGATGCCCACTCTGTAGGCTTCAAGCAGATATTCTGGATTTTTCAAGCAAATATGTCATCTAATGGAAAATTAGAAACACTGCAGTAGTAGTTATTGAGTTCCACAACAGATGTGGCTTGTATACTCTGAGGGAGGGTGGTGAGAACATTAAAAGTGTTAATGATGGGAAGTGTTACCATTGTGTGTACTAGGAAGGTGGTGGGATGTCCATGGCTGGGGATGTTTATCTCTCCTTGCCCACTGAGTCAGTTGTGATACAAGGGGGAAGGTCCTTCCAAGAAAAGGCAGTGGGGCAATGGATTTTAAACTCTTGTTCTCTTTTGTGTATTTTGTGTATATCCCAAGTCTTGTTCTCTTTTGTGTATTGTGGGATTCTGGAAATCCCAAGTCTAATTCCTCTCCCCTTTTCATAATGATATCTGCAAATATCCCTTGTCTATGTGGTTTTAAAAATCAATGAATTAATTTTTGCTGGGGATGGGACCCAGGGCCTTGTGTGTGCTAGGTAAACACTCTACCATCCCTAACCCTCTATGGGAGTGTTAAAGGGAGCATATTGCCCTGGTTTGTCCCCTTCTAATTACTTATGTTATATTGTGTTGATTTGATCTTTTCCGTAGTCAAATCTTATGGTGTTGAGCTACTGTGTGTATTTAGGAGGGAAGAGTATTTTGCTGGTTTATGTTGTATTTTTGAGTAATGTCTCCAATTTCTGGTTATAAGCTATTAATAAATTTACTGACCAAGACAGATGGAGTTTGATCTTCAAGAGCAAGACTGGAGTAGTCCATCCATTTTCTAATCTCTGTCTGTAGTTAGAGCTCTGTTTGTCTTTGTTTACTCCTCTGCCCTATGGTTTTAACTTGCACGTAAGCTTTGGGGTGTTCTGATTTCTTTGAAAGTCCATATCTGAGACCTACTAGCAGTTGTACAAGTTGATATAAATCAGGGATCCCAGGAGAATATGCCCTGAGGACCAGTTTGAATCTATTACTAAATTCTTCTTCATTCTTATAGGGATTTGAGAAGTCTTTGACAATAGTATAAATTTGAACAAGGCCAAGACGTAAAGAATACCTGTTCAAGTGGTTGTCAGAGCATTGACCTTCCTTCCCTTGCCAGTGTAGAAAGACTAGCAATACAGGTTAGGATGGGGATTTGGGAGCAGGAGGATTTAATGGAACCGGACAGTTAGATAAAGAAGAGTAGAGGATGAAGGAATGGAAAAGGGACAGCTGTGGGGTGGCACACATGGAGGGTTCTAGATGAGAAAAAGGATATGAGGTTTAGTAGGGGGTTAAGGAAGAGAAAGAAGAGAGAACTATTAGTGAAAGAGAGACTTCTTAAGGGATGATACAGTTAGAGACAGATTAGAGACATTTTCTCAGTTTTCCTCCTTGTATCTCCCTAAAAAATCACTGAGCAGCAGAGTGGTGAGAAGAGATCACAGTGCTTCAGGATTTGGAGCACTTCATAAATTAATACGTTTAGGAAGATCTCAAGTGCTGCAGAGGGGCCATTGTATTTCTAAGTGGTCCTTAGTAAAATTATGCCAATTTTGGAGGTAACCAACTGAAATGTTGCAGAATTGCTTTTTTTTTTTTTTAAGGAATTGCAGATTGGATCGAGAGTTTCCAGTGAATACCAAGATTAAACAAAAGCCAGCAACAAAACTGAACCGAAAGAGTATTCAAAGAATGAAAATCATATCCTTACTTTGCTACATGGACAACATCTAGAGCAGCGGTGGCAAACCTTTCAGAGCTTTCAGTGATACAAGCAGCCCACTGTGGCGCGCATGCTGTAGGTTTGCCCCCACTGATCTACAGCATAGGTATCAGAGTTGAACTCTCTGTGGCTCCCCAAATCACTGATCAGGGGAGAAACATGATGGGCTGGAGAGCCCTGAGTACCTGGGTAGAGAAAGGGACCTGGAGGCAGGCTCCTCATCCTACCCAAGTGTCCAAGATAAAAAATGAACAAGTAAGAATGTTGGTTTTATTCAGGCAATAGAGGGAGTGACACAGGATCAAACACTAGAATCATGGCAGGGTGATTATTTTTCTTTTCTACTTTTTTAAGGGAGGAATAAAAAGGTTGTAAGTAGAGGGATGTAAGGGGAGAGTGTTTTTGCAATCAGTGCAAGTCTCAGTCAGCCAGCTGACAAGGAAGTGTTTACCTCTGTGTCTAGGTAGTTTCAAGAGGACAATAGTTTGGTTATCATTCATGAGACAAGAAAAAGGAGTTGGAGGGTCTGTTTCAGGCCTCGTCTGCAGTTTTGGAAAAAAGGGGAAAGGTCTAGATCCTTGTTACAGGTAGAGGATGCAATCATCCAAGAGTCTTAGGGGAGTCATGACAGAGGGCAGACAGCAAACCTTAGCTAAGTCCTACAGGGAAAGCTGGTTCTTCGCAGTAAATCATTGCTCAAGAAGGAACACAGATAGGTATGGGGATTTCTTAACTGTTACTATTTACAAGGCTCAAGCGAAGCTCAGTGTTGTCAGAAGTTCTCAGTTCTACTTAAAAGCTTGAGTCTAGTTCTTGTTTTTGGAGATGTCATCAAATGGTAGTCATTCCAACCGATCATACTATGTGCACACCACTATCCACATGGTTTTCTTCTGCCCCACAGAATGACTGAGCCATGGTGGGGGGAAGAAGTTGGAAAACCATTTAAAAGTATTGACAAGTGTTTTTGCATGTGAAAGGCAGGACTGGCATCCTCCTTAAGAAGAGAGAGGGTTTCAGACAATAACAGTTAAACTAAAGGCCCTTGCCCACAGTTTCAGGGAGAGGTACCAGGTTTCCCTTTGTGAGAAAGGCTCTTAGTATGCTTTCAAAGGACAAAGATCGTTAATGTCTCTCTCTCCTGTTCCTTCTGGGATTTCCTTTCCAGGCACTGGGTTATTGCTCTCCTTCTACTGATGCATTGTCACTGTGGCTCTCTCTAGTAGCTATAAATTAATTTTTTTCCAATCATCCCCAGTGAGTTCCCAGACCTTCCATCTGAATGAGTGAGGTGCAGGAGGAACAGCACATTTTTGTGGGCTTACAGAGTTCTGTTATATTTTGTACTTTGGCCCTTGTGGGTCACTCTAGAATAGTGATGGTGAACCTGTGACACGTATGCCACAACTGTCTGTTTGTTGTCATTGAAAGCTCTAAAAGACTCACCATCACTGCTCTAGAAAGACACAGCAAGTAGTGTACTGAACTAAGTGGTAATTATCCTGATGATGTAGGGCAATGTCATTGCATCCAGAGAATCCAAGTGATTGACTAGAATTAAATTTAAGTCCCTCAGGCTCCCTTCTGGCTGGGCTGCCGGGGTTACCAACCGGTGTAGTGTGAGATTGCTGTTAGAGCAAAGAAAGGTTATATCCAGGAATGTTTAAGACAGAATCCCAGATTTTTAAAATATGTCAGTATGATTCTTAGTGCCCTTTGCTTTGCTCCTTATTGAGGAAGTGGTTGAATGACAAGCCCTTTTCGAAGTCAGCTATGTTCACTGATAGGACCCCCTAAGGTTTGTGGATGAGGAAGAGGTGAGAGAGGTAAGTTCTGAAGTCCCTCTGAGTCAATTTTTTATTTTTATTTTTGAGTTCTGGGGCCCAAACCCAAAGGCTTATGTATACTAGGCAAGTGTTCTACTCCTGAGCTACTCCTCAGTTTTTGAGGAGGCTATCCCAACACTTAACAGTATCAGATGCCAGTGTATGGCAGGGAACAGAAAGTCAATTGGATACCTTGACTCTTGTTACATGACTTTTGCAATAAAAAGTATACCATGTTCAGGCTGAAGAATAGTTCAGAAAACTGAAAGCAACCACAGTTATGTGGCTGGAGTTAGTCGAACAATGTGAAACAACAACACTTAACCCAAACAAGTGTCAGCAGAGAGGTGACATCGTTGATATCTCTGAAAGGGGTTTGAGGTGTGATGTAGTTAATTTGCCAGGAACAAATGGGACTACATCTCATGTGATGTGACCTTTCTCATCACAATAGATTGTCTTATAGGGGTCACAATTTGGTGTTCAATGGTAGCTTGTGTTTCAAAACAGAGTCCTGTAATTTGTGCCCAGTCTATGACAATGGATGGATGCCATGTTCAGTGCTGTGATGGATCCAAGCACCAGTGGCAGTAGCTGGGTAGTGAAGTCTCTATCAGCAGCTTGATTCCAGTCGGTTCCATCAGAGAGTAAGTCCTCACTATAGGCCTCTGTACTGTGATCTGTTCCCAAATTGCTGTTCCATGTTACCAAAGAAGGCTATCGAGTCTCAGTCTTTCATCTTTCAAGCAGGAGATCAAACAGCTAGGTCATTGGCAGTAGCTCAAGAGAATAAATAGCAAAGACCGTATTGGGCATTGGGCAGAGTTAGGAAAATGGCCTAGAGTTCTCCCTGCTGTGTGGAGTGCCCACATCCACTTTCAGTTCTGCTGAAGTTGAACAGCCATACAGCCAATTGAAACCATCAGATTTTAGCTTAGCCGAACCATTAGTTGATGAGATCCAGGCATTTAGGGAACCTCTGTGACCCAAGGGCCCCATTAAGCCTAGCATTCTTGTGATAGTTGGTATGGTAGGAAATAAAATTTCCCCCAAATGGGTAGTTGTTTCATTTTCATATAAAGCCAAGGTGCTGGTGGGGCCAGGACAACTTGAATATACTATTTTCTTTTGACAAATGAGACTTGTTGAGTTCTTCCCATTTTGTTAGTCACAGAGTCTGAATCAGTGACCATAAAATGGCACTGTCAGACTGGAGAGTCACAAGGCCTCCATGGATCAGGCTTTCAGTTTCAACAAGGGCCCAGTAATGCAGCTTTTCCTAATGGGTGTGACTGGTGGCTATATAAGGATGACAAGTACAAAATTCTAGGAGACTCTTCTGGGTCAAATCTAACCCCAAGGGCCTTATTTTTTAGAAATCCCATTAGGCAAAATCTTCACTCATCAAGACTGGTAGCTCAAAGGACTATTTAGGTTTTGGGGGCCCTGAAGGTACCAGCAGAGGATGTGCTACAGCTTTAAGGATAGCATCCTACTGTCTTTCAGGTTTGGGCCCCACTCAAAGGACACTGATTTGTAGTTTAGCACATATAAAGGATCAGGTAGCATTCCAGGTGAGGTATGCACTGTCTCCTGTACTCAAAGAATCTGGTATGCTTTCTTTTGGGGATTCCTTTTGTATGACACTCAAACAAGTTTTTTTCTTGATGAAAAGAGGAATAGAACATTGGTAATTCACCCAGGAGTTCCAGACACTTTACTTGGTCAGGGTTTACCAGCCACCTGTGATAGCAAAGGCATATTAATGCCACAGTCAGAGCCATTGTGGATGTGGCTTGTGACTTGCCAATTGCTATGGTTTGAATATGGTTTGTCCCCATCAAAATTCATGTTAATGCTTATTTCCTCAGTGCAGCAGTGTTGGGAGGTAGGGCCTCATGGGAGGTGTTTGGGTCACAGGGGTGGGGCCCTCGTGAATGGACAAATGCTGTTTTAAAGGAATGAGTTCTTACTTTCCCTTCACTGGATTAGTTACTGCCACTGCCAGTTGTTATAAAGCAAGGTTACCCCCCTTTATAAAAATAGTTTTTAAATTTTATTAGTACATGTTTACAATTCATGCAATTTATAGTCATCTTGGGGAGTGGTTACATGTACATATTGCAGCTTGCTTCTTTTTTTTTTTTAAATCTACTTCCCCTTTCCTTCCTCTCTCTCCTCCCCCTCCAGTTCCCCATCCCCTTTTTCGTACTTCTTGATACTATTTGTCTTAGCTTATGTTATGGCATGTAATGTTTACAGTACTTGAGGTTGTTAGGTTCTTGTCATTTCCGCTTCCCTTCTTCCTCACCCCTTGCCCTTGTTCCCTTAGATCACTTCCCTATTGCAAGGTATCTGTCCCCTTGTGCTTTTCTATCCATCCTTTATCATTTTCTTTGTTTGTACTTTGCCTCAATTGAATGAGAGATACTATATGGTATTTAAGCTTGTGTGTCTGGTTTATTTCACTCAACATTATATTTTCCAGGTGCATCCATTTTCCTACAAATGTCTCAAATGTGTCATTCTTTGTAGCTGAGTAGTATGTCTTTATATAGGGATACCACATTTTCTTTATCCAGTCGTCTGTTGATGGGTATGTAGGCTACTTCCAGGATTCAGCTATTACAAATTGTGCTGTTATAAACATTGGTATGCATGTATTGCTGTAGTTTGATGTCTTAAGCTCTTTGAGGAAGATACCTAGCAGGGGTATACCTGGGTTGTATGGAATTTCTAATTTCAGTTCTTTGAGAAATCTCCATACCGATTTCCATAATGGTTGTACTAGTTTGCATTCTCACCAACAGTGCAGGAGGGTTCCTTTTTCACCACAGCCACACCAGCATTTGTTTGATTTCCTAATGATTGCCATTCTTTGCAGAGTAAGATAGAATCTTAGCATTGTTTTAATTTGCATTTCTCTAATGGCCAGAGATGTTGAACATTTTTTCATGTATTTGTTGGCCATTTGTATTTCTTCCTCTGTGACAGGTCTGTTCATTTCTCTTGCCCATATCTTGACTGGAACTTTAATTTTAGGTGGTTTAATTTTTTTTGAGTTCTTCGTATATTCTAGATATTGGTCCTCTATCTGAGGACTAGCTGGCAAAAATTTTTCCCCATTCTATAGGTTGTCTCTTCACTCTCCTGATTGATTCTTTTGCTGTACAGAAGCATTTTAGTCCCATTTGTTAATTCTCACTGCTATTTCTTATGCCATCGAGGTTCTGTTTAGAAAATCCTTACTACAGCTATGTTGTAAAGTATTTTACCTATTTTTTTCTTCCAGAAGGTTTAATGTTTCTGTTTTAATGTTCAGATCTTTAATCCATTTGGATTTTAATTTAGTATATGGTGAGAGATAAGGGTCTGGTTTCATTCTTCTGTAAACAGATAACTGGTTTTCCCAATACCACTTGTTGAATAGGCTATTTTTCCTCCAACACATGTTTTTGGCCCCTTTGTCAAAGATCAAATAGTTGAATGTGTCTGGGGAAGTTTCTGTATCCTCAGTTCTGTTCCACTGATCCACGTGTCTGTTTTTTGTTCCAGTACCATTCAGTTTTTATCACTATTGCTTTGTAGTTATAGTTTGAAGTCAGGCATTTCTTATGCCACCTGCTTTGTTCTTATTGCCCAAAACTACGTTTGTTATTCTGGGTCTCTTTTGGTTTCATATGAACCTTAGGATTGTTTCTCTAGATCTGTAAAGTGTGTTGTTGGTATTTTTATTGGGATTGCATTGAATCTTTATTAACAGTTTTGGAAGTGTGTTCATTTTGACAGTTTTGGTTCTATTTATCCAGGAGCAGGGGACATCTTTCCATTTTCTGATATCCTCTTCAGTCTCCTTCTTCAGAGCACTGTAGGTTTCTTTGTTAGAGATATTTCACTTCCTTGGTTAGGTCAATTCCTAGGTCTTTCATTTTTCTTGAAGTTAGTATGAATGGTATTATTTTCATAATTTCCTTCTCATCCCATTCATTGTTGATGTACACAAATGCTAATGATTTTTGCGTGTTGATCTTGTGTCCTGCTACATTGCTGAAGTTTGTTATTAATTCTAAGAGTTTTTTGGTGGAGTAATTTGGGTCTTCTATGTAGAGTATCATGTCATCTACAAATAATGATAATTTGAATTCTTCCTTTCCTACATATATCCCTTTTATTTGAGAAACAACGATAAACAAGCCTGAAACTGAAAATAAAGAGGGAAATTATAAAGATGAGAGGAGAAATCAGTGAAATTCAGACTAAAAAAAAAACTGTAAAAAAAAAAGATCAACAAATCAAAAAGCTGGTTCTTTGCAAGAATAAATAAAATAGATATGCCCCTAGCCTGACTTGGTGAAATTACAACAGACACTGTCAAAATCCAGATGATAATTAGTAACTACTTCTAATGTGGCTAATATTAAATAGAAGAGGTGATAGTAGACATCCTTGTTCCTGATTTTAGGGGGGTGCTTTTAGTTTTCCCCCATTTAGTACGATGCTGGCTATTGGTTTGTCATATATAGCTTTCATCATATTCAGGTATGGTCCTTCAATACCTATTTTCTTCAGGGTTTTTATCATGCAAGGTGTTGGATTTTGTCAAAAGCCTTTTCTGCATCTATTGAAATGATCATGTGGTTTTTAACCTTATTTCTATTTGTGTGATGTATTACATTTATTGACTTACATATGTTGAACCATCCTTGCATCTCTGGGATGAAACCTACTTGATCATGATGTATGATGTTTTTGATAATGTGCTGCATTCTAGTTGCTAATACCTTGTTGAGGATTTTTGCATCTGTGTTCATTAAGGAGATTGGCCTATAGTTTTCTTTTTCAGCTGGGTCTCTATCTAGTTTTGGAACCAGGGTGATACTGGCTTCCATAAATTTGCGAGCACTCCATCCCTTTTAATTTCTTTGAAGAGTTTGAGAAGTATTGATGCTATAACATCCTTAAAGGATTTATAGAATTCAGCAATGACTCCATCAGGTCCTAGGCTTTTTTTAGTTGGTAGACTCTTTATTACTGTGTCAGTTGTAGTGCTTGTTACTTGGTTGGTAAGCATATTTATATCTCCTTGGGTTAATTTTGGTAGTTTATATGTATCCAGGAATATGTCCATTTCTTCAAAATGTGCTAATTTGTTAGAATTTTTGAAGAAGTTACTAATTATCATCTGGATTTTGACAGTGTCTGTTGTAATTTCACCAAGTCAGGTTAGGGACATATCTATTTTATTTATTCTTTCAAAGAACCAGCTTTTCGATTTATTGACCTTTTTTTTCACAGTTTTTTTAGTCTGAATTTCATTGATTTCTCCTCTCATCTTTATAATTTCCCTCTTTATTTTCAGTTTGAGGCTTGTTTATTTTTGTTTCTGAAGTATCTTAAGATTTTGCATAAGATTGTCTATTTGAGCTTTCTCTGTTTTCCTAATGTGAGCATTAATTAGAATGAATTATCCTCTTAGAACTGCTTTCATAGTGTCCCAGAGGTTTTGATGAGTTGTATTGCCAGGAAAATTGTAGTTTCTTCTTTGATTTCTTCTGTGACCCATTGATTGTGCAGGAGTATATTAATTTTCCAGGAGCTTTTGCCTTTTCCAAAATTTCTTTTGGGGGAGGGTGTTGCTGGGGATCAAACTCAGGGCCTTGTGCCTGCTAGGCAAGTTCTCTACCACTGAGCTAAATCCCCAACAACCCTCACCCCAATTTCTTGTGTCATCAATTTCTATTTTCATTGCATAGTGATCTGATAGTATGCATGGTATAATTCTATTCTTTTATATTTACTTAAGCAAGCTTTGTGGACTAGTATGTGGTCTCTTTTGGAAAAGGTGCTATGTGCGACTGAAACGAATGTATACTCTGTTGTAGAGAGGTGAAATACTCTTTGTATATTCATTAAAACCGTATGTTCAAGGGTGTGGTTTAGCTCTGAAATTTCTTTTTTTTGTTGTTTAGTTTATCTCTTCGAGAAAGTGGGGTGTTGAAATCTCCTACTATGATTGTGTTATTGTGTTATGTTTATTCACTCTTTTAATTACAGCAGTTCTTATTTAATGAAGATAGGTGCTCTGGTATTGAATGCGTATATGTTTATCAATGTTATCGCTTCTTTTTGGATTATTCCCTTAACTAGTATGTAGCGACCTGTTTTGTCTCTTCTAATCACTTTTAACTTGAAGTTTACCGTGTCTGATATTAGAATTGCTACCTCTGCTTGTTTTGGGGGTCCTGGTGCAAGAAATGTTTTTTCCATCCTTTAATTTTTAGTCTATGAATATCTTTTTGGATTAGATGAGTTTTTCGAATGCAACAGATTTTTAGATTCTGCTTTTTGATCTGGTCTGCCGGTATGTGTCTTTTACTTGGAGAGTTAAGGCTGTGGTAATGAGGCAATGGTAATTGAGAGATACTGTTTCTCCGTTCCTGATGTTTTTTTCTTGCTTTTTATCCATTGACTTCACTAGTTTCCTCTGTGTTTCCAGTTGTGTCTAATTCGTTGTTTTTGTCACAGATAGTCTTGAGTATTTTCTCGAAAGCTGGTTTAACACTCATATATCTTCTGAACTGGTCTTTTTCATGGAAATACCTTATTTCTCCATCTATTTTGAAGGATAGCTTTGCTGGGTAAGTTAATCTGGGTTGGAAGTTATTTGCTCTTAGGGCTTGAAATACTTCACTCCAAGCTCTTCTGGCCTTCAGGGTTTGTGCTGAGAAGTCTGTTGTGTTCTGATTGGTTTACCTCCCCCGCCCCCGCCATGGTAAGGACTGCTTTATTGGTGGCAGTTAGTACAAGTCAATAAATACTGATCCCAAAGAAGTGCTTGGTTATTTATCATATTACTGCTCCAAAGAGCTGACTGAAACTGAGCCACATGATTGCTGGGATGACTGAAGTCATTCTGGCTTCTTGGGAAATGATGCCACAGCCAACTGATACATGGCATATGCTGTTCTACCAACTGTAAGAATCATAGTGGCTCTATATAACAGGGCATCAGCTATCCTGCCCTTTAGATGCACGGGAATTCCATTATCCTCCTGGGGTAGAGGGCAGGGAGAGGCAGTCAGGAGAGGGAACCAGCCATGCTCCTCACGAGTCTGCATCTCCTGCTCCTTGGCTGTTAGCTGTGGTGAACTTAACTTAATTTGCATTTCTGATTGATTTGTAGTTCTTTGTATAAAGAATATTCTTTTGTTATATTTTGAAAATTTGCTTTCAATTTGTCCCGTCTTTTATACCTGAAACAGCTTTTGTTTCTCTGGAACTTTATTTTCAAAATGCCTGCGTGAAGCAGTGCTGAAGGTCCTCTGGGCAGTCTGCCAAAGAGCCAGCAGATTGCACAGCATCTTCCCTGCGTTTCTGTGCACCAACCGTGACAACTGCTGGTTTACCTTTATATGTGATTTTTTTCTTTTTCTCTGGTTGCCTTTAAAATTCTATTTTTTGCTGAGTATCTGTGAATTTAATGAAGATATGCCTTGGTAAATTTCTTCTTTCATCAAACTTGTTTGGTGTTCTATAAACGTTCTTTACTTGTATTTTAAACTCTTTTCTTATATTTGGGAAATTTTCTTCCATAATTTCTGTAAGCATGTTAGTGAATCCATCTGTGCTATCTTCTAGTTTTTCTTCTAACTCTGATTAGCCTTAGATTGTTCTTCTTGTTGGCATCTAGTAGGTGCTAGATACTCTTCTCTTGTTCTCTTTCTTTTTGGCTTCTTGGAGCTCTTCATCATAACTCAGTATTTTGTCCTCAAGATCAGACACTCTGTCTTCACATTGGTCATTTTTGCAATATATGTATTCACTATTTTTTTTAATTTCAGGTATTTCTGTCTGCCATCTTTTTGAGGATGCCATATCCTTGTTGAATCTGTCATTCAAATTTTGAACTGTTTTGGTTAGCTTATCCAGTTTTTTACCTATTTCCTGGAAATTCACCATGGGCATATTGAGTATAATTACTATGAACTTCTGGTTTATTTCTTTGAGCTCATGTATTTTTTTCTTCCTGTCTAAGAACTTTTAATAGATTTCTGGTGCCTGATATTTGTTTTCTTATCCCTTTGTAACCCCTTGCTCTGCCTTGGGAGAGTTCAGAGGGGGGCAGTTCAGAGATCTTCTAGTTCCTTGTTTCCCCATTCTCCTACTTGTATCTGTGTTTACTTGTTTGTTTATATATATATCTTTTAAAGATTATATATAGGGGTTGGGGATTTAGCTCAGTAGTTAGAGCGCTTGCCTTGCAAGCACAAGGCCCTGAGTTCGATCCCCAGCACCAAAAAAAAAAAAAAAAAAAAAAAATATATATATATATATATATATATATATATATAGCACGCCCTCTTTTTTCTCCTTCCTTTTTTAGGGGGTTACTCCAGGTTGGAGACTAGAGAAGTAAAAAGAGTTTGTGGCTTACATGGAGATTTTTAGTAGGATGGTGCCTCCCAGTGAATAATTTTCAGCTTTGTATGTCCAGTGCCACTGTTTACTCCTGTTATTTACTTTGAGTGGTTTCAACTCTGTCCCTATGTTTTACTGAAAGAATTATTTCTATTTATAACAGCATCCACAGATTCAAAGTTACAGCACTTCTATGTGATAGTACTTGTACTTTTTCTCCCTTTGTCTATTCTCTATGCACACTATGACAGTTTATTATTTATGAAGTAGTGAGGTAAGTGAGGTGGGGTGGGAATGGGGGTGATTGGATGAGTAGCGTTAGGCACTAAGGGGGAGGTCTGAAGGGGAGAATAATGGTAGATGAGAAGAAAAGATTGATTTTATTGGAGTATTTTGAGTTCAAGCTTTAATACTGAGAGTTTTCAGAGGGTATTTTCTGGAGACAAGGGTGTGATATGGGAGAAAGGGGGTCCACTTTGTGAGTGAAGAAATATATGTGGTTATCAGAATTTGCTTATAGGGAGGACAATAAGCTAGGTAAGATATTGGAAGAGCCATAGGATGGGGAGGGTTGAGGAATTATGCTATTAAGTATGGTAAATTTAAAAACTTGGAGGAGGAGTTTACTTGTTTGGAAAAAGAATAAAGAAATATGTTAATAATAATGTCTTGGGGATTTGAGATGAAGAAACTATATAGGGAGCTGAGATGAGGGAGAGAACCTAGATGCCTATTAAATCAGAGGCAATGAAAGAACAAATATACAGGTGTAACAACCTAGTAAACATATGAAACCATAAAAGAACCCACATTACTAAATAAATCAACAAGCATACACAAATCTAGACCAATAAGATATCTGATGGAAGCACAGATTAGCTATTCCAATGAGACACCACATATGTGATTCCCACATAGCTTTTTTGCCAGAGAGTCTGAGTGCTCACACTATAATAACTCCTCTGATCTCTCCACTATAATACTGGAGTTAACTCAGACTCAGGACTTCTTTCTGCCAGGTTGCAGTCATTCTTGCAGAGTCTGATTCAGTCTGAGTTCATGGGTTAGGAACTCTTGCTGTCCCTCTCCCTGGGTGTGATGGTGGATTGGGCATACAAGTTCATTGGCACTAAATTGTCCTCTGAGTCAGAATCATTCCTATGCAATCAATTCAACTACAGCAGTAACAGGCTAATCTATTACAGTGGTATCCATCAGGGCTAGTTGAGAAGTAACATGCCATAAGACCCTGTTTTGGGTCTCCCTTTACCAGCAGGAACATGGCCCCAGTGTGAGCTTCAAATTCTGTATAACTCAGGCTGAAACTGGTCTCTGGCCACAGGAACTGAGTCTGTGATTACCAGCCCCTGCCTCTCAGTGTGACTTCCTCCAGTCTTCTCTCTAACTGCTGGCAATTTCCTGTGACTGTCCTTCCCTCATCCACTCTGGGAACTTGGCAGGATGAAGCAGTCAAGGAACTGTTCTGGGACCCAGGTTCAAACACCCAACCTTTCCCTATGGTGGCATCTGCGCCTGCTCTTGCTCTGTGCAACGACTGTGTCCTCAGACGCTTGTACCATAGTCACTCACCAACAGTTGACTCTAGAGGGCCGCTCGGGAAGTAGTGTCTTTCATTCTTCTGCTGTCCCCAACTGCATAAGATTCTCTTGGTCCTAGTGTACCTCTTCAGTTCTCCGTGAGCAGACAAGTTGTTAGTGTCACTTTGCCTCTCCGCTAGTGGCTACCCAGCTGCTGTCGGCAGTACCATGGTCTCTCTGCTGCATGGTCCACTTCTTCTGTACCACTTAATTCTATTTTCATCTCCTCTGTCAGTTCTCTCGTGATTCTCATGTACTCTCCTCTTACTTTGGTTCCTCTCCAAGCTATTGTTTTCTAGACTCGAGACACTCTGTCCTGGAGAAGCTGAGTTGCTGGCATTCAGTGCTCCACCATTTTGCCTTGCCACCCCTTTTGTTTAGTCTCTTCCACATGTACCCCCTTGCCCTTCCACTTTCCATCATGAGTTGAGGCAGCATGAAGCTGGGTGGATGACAACGTCATGCTCTTGGACATCTACCCTCCAGAACCATAAGCCCAAATAAACTTCTTTCCTTTATAAATTACCCAGTCCCCACTATTCTGTTATAGTAGCAGAAAATGGGCTGAGAGACTAACGAAGAGGACTGATTTATATAGTGACAGTTCTGGCCATCAGAGGATAAAGCAAAATCCAATCACTGCTATTAAATGACAAGGTACTGAGTACCCCTGGGAGGGAGCTGAAAATGTATATTGTAGGCCTTGCCACATGAATACAAATTTGTCTTGCCGCTTGGCATCAAGAACTGTGAAGAATCTGAGAGTGTATCCTTTGTGCATGCCGACAATTGGGCTTGCCACAGTTTCAAGTGTGCTGGTAGAAGTTACAAGACTCTTGAGTCATTAATGAAAGACTGTTATTCACAGAAAAAAGCAGTAGTCAGAGTCAGCTTGGTTGCCCATAGAGAAAAAATTAAAAATAAAACCTGGCAACACAGGAAATCCTCTCCACGCATGTAGAATAGGAAGAAAAGAGTTTTATCATTGAATAGGCATTAAACCAGATTGCAGTGTGCATCCCAAACAATTTGTTAATGAGATTACATGGACGGAAAGGAATCCCACCCTTTCATGCAGTTGAACAGATACATGGTCTCAAGAAAATAAGAGCCAGGGCGATGGTGCACTCCTGTGATCCCAGTACTCGGTAGGCTGAGACAGCAGGATTGCTGCGAGTTTGAGGCCAACCTGGGCTACATAGTGAGTGCAAGGCCAGCCTGCACTGCATAGTGAGACCCTGTCTCAAGAAAATAATAACTTGTCTTCATGTGACAGGACTGGACAGCACCATTTGCTATACATTGTTTTATCCCTGGTAATTGGAGTAGCCATCTGTGCTAGTTAACTGCCTATATCCAAAAGCAGAATTGAAACTTCTGTTAATGACAAACAGGTACTTACTGAGTAGAGCCAAGTACCTGAGTTTAACTTGCAGAGTTGACAGAGAGACAGCTGCTATCCTCCTTGATATTTGTATTTCAAAGAGATGGCTCTCAGGCTCTTAAGAAAAACATTCCTGGGTTATAATGTTGAGAAAAGGCCTGTTTAGCTTTAAAATTTTTAATATACATTTCTCTTTTTATTAACGTATATCTGTAATACAGAATAATGATGTTGGTTTTGGAGAATTGACACATGCATATAACATTGATTATTTTCAATCCCTTTACCCTCTTCTTTTTCTTTCCCCCTCCATCTGATTCCTTTCCCCATCTCCAAAAGTCTATCTTCTAATTTCTTATCATCTCTCCATTATTTTATTTATTTATTTTTTAGGTTTCTAATATAAGAGAAAACATGCAATATGCAACTTTGTGAGTCTGCTTTATTTTGCTCAGCATGATAGTCTCAAGTTCTATCCATTTTCCTACAAATGACTTTGTTCTTCTTTACAGATGAATAATAGTAAATTATATATGCATGTATATAACTTTATTTATCCATTCAGCTGTTGATGGTCATCTAGGCTGTTTCTAGAGCTTAACTATTGTGAATTGCAGTGTCATAAACATGGATATGTATGTGGCACTATAGTATGATGTCTTTAATTTTTTCAGGAATATGCCAGGAAAGGTATAGCCAGGTACTGAGGTATAGCTCTTCATACTGATTTCCACAGTGGTTGTACCAGTTTACACACTCACCAACAATGTAGGAGAGTTTCTTTTTTTCTCCATCCTCACCAGCATTCATTGTTTTTTTCTGTTCTTGATGATAGCCATTCTGACTGAGATAAGATAGAATCTCAAAGTTGTTTTTAATTTGCATTTCCTTAATGCCTAAATATATTGAGCATTTTTCATATAGTTTTGGGCATTTGTAATTCTTTTGAGAAATGTCTATTCAGTTTACTTGCCCATATTTTGACTGGGGCATTTGTGTTTTGAAGGTTAATTTTTTTTTTGAGTTCTTTATCTATTCTAGATATGAGTCCTCTATCAGATCAGATTCCCATTCTATGTTTCTTTACTCTGCTGATTGTTTCCTTTGCTGTGCAGACGCTTTTTTTTTTTTTTGCAGACGCTTTTTTAATTTGTTGTAATCCCATTTGTTGATTTTTTGGGGGGGTGGAGGTGCTGGGGATCGAACTCAGGGCCTTGCATTTGCTAGGCAAGCACTCTACCACTGAGCTAAGTTCCCAACCCCTCATTTGTTGGTTCTTGATACTATTTCCTGTGCTACTGGATTTCTATTCAGGGAGACTTTGCCCATGTCGATGGTTACACAACATTTCAAAGAGGCAGAGAAAAGATTTACAAAGACAAGTTTTCTCAAAGACATGGTCTAAGATGAGGAGGGGCAGTCTCTGTCCCTTTTGGCACTAGGAAAAGTTCAGTTTTTTCCCTTGCGATTTCCCCTTGCGATTTTCCCTTAGGGTTAATTTCTAATTTTCTTCATCACCCATCATTTCTACCTCTCTGTGGGTAGTTTGAAGCCACATAAAGAACAGCAAATTCATGGTAAAATGCAAAGCAAAGTAATTATGAAATTATCATAAGGGGAATTTTATTTTTTATTTATTTTTTACCAAGAACATGTGTTGGTACATTGTATACATAATGATCACATTCATCATGGTTATTTTGTACCTGTACATGATGTATCTTGGTTTTCCCCCCTCTTCCCCACTCCTTCCTTCTGTTCCCCCTTCCCTATTTACAGCAGGTTTATTTACATTTTTCCATTTTTTTCCCCTTTCTCCTTTCTCTTCTTTTTCCCTTCTTTTCCCATAAGGGGAATTTTGAAAGTCAGTACAACTTTTGACATGGGGGATAGATCTTTAACTATATTTTACCAGTGATGAATGATAAAGCACATTCTTGGCTAACAATGTGCAACACTTCTCATTTTCTTGTATATTGCTATGAAAGATTATTATATTGTCTTTATTCTTTGCTCTTTCAAACAATTACATGTTATTTTGTAGTTCGTTATGAAGTCTTACTCACCCCATGCCTAAGAAGTAGCTCTCCAGAGGACTGATAGTCTAATTTTAATTAAGAGGTTTTTTTTTCTTAGAAGACCCAATAAATTTCTCTTAAGTTCCTGTCAATCAATAAGTAATATCACATTTCCAAAATTTAACCCCACATCTTCCTAAATAATGTTTGTATAATACTCTTACAGCAAAAGTGTTAACAACTCTGTGTTACAGCTCTGTGTTATAGCTCTGTGTTACAGCCCAGACCGTCAAGAATCCAAGCACCGCACTCAGAGGGTTGGAGAACTCGGTTTATTATGCCAGTGTCCCCAGATGGACTATCTGCCCAAAGAATCTGAGGCCCCAATATTAGAACTGCCTCTCCTTTTATAGAGTCAGTGGCTGCACTGACTCTATAATTGGTTCACAGGTTGTGGGTATCTGCTAATTGGTTCACAGGTTGTGGGTATCTGCATAAGGCAGGAGTTGCTAGGGAAACGTGCATGGTACAGGGGTCTCTAGGAAGGTTACATGGCAGGTTACAGGGCACTGGGAGTTCAGATGGGAAACTTACAAGAATATAACAAGTTATACTTTATCAGAACATTTGTCGGCCCTTACAGCCCCTAGTTGACTTTTGGACAGGCTGATCAACAAAACATTTCACATTCAAGGTGGGAACTTACAGAGACATTTTACATCTGCGAAGGAATTCACAGTTTTGATGGAATACAAATTCCCTTATGTACAGAACAGAGTAAAGGCTTTTGTTAAAGGGGTGTCTTGGGTTCTCCTCTTCAATACAAAACATAGAGATGCCCATGGTCATTGTCTTAATCTGTTTTCTGTTGCTATAGTGGAACACCTGAGAGTGAGAAATTTATAAAAAAAAGAGGCTTATTTAGAGCCACGGTCCTTGAAGTCCAGAGCATGGCACCAGCCTCTGCATGACTTCTGGTGGGGGCTGTTTCAGTGATGGAAAGTTGAAAGGCAAGCAGGTGTATGTGGAAGAGAAAAAACATGAGAGGTCACTTTGCTCATGGTAACTAATCCAGTCTTGTAAGAGGGAGAACTCATTCACTCCCCCAAGATGTCATTAATCTATCATGGAGGTTCTGCCCCTATGACTCAAACACCTTCCACTAGGCCCCACTCTCCACCATTGCCACATTAAGCAGTTAAGCCTTGACATGAGTGTTGGTGCGGATGAATCATGTTCAATTCATACCAGTCATTGTCTGTTATATTATTATGATGCACTCTTTGAAGGTGTCATGATTACTTTCTCATTGCTGGAGCAAGCGACCTGACACCCACAAGTTAAAGGAAGAAAGGCTTATTTCAGTTTAGATTTGTAGAGGTTTCAGTCCATAATCTGCTGGCTCCAAGGCAGGGCAGCATGGCAGAGAAACAGTCCACAGCAAGGCAAGCAGGAAGCTGCACACAGCAGCAGGGAGACTGCCTTCTTTCTGTCCGTTTATAGTCCATCCAGGCTACAAACCTATTGATTGGTGCTACCCACACTCAGGGTGGGACTTCCCATTACCCACATCCAGAACAATGCTAAACCAATCAGTGGACTGATCCAATTATTGCATTTTTAATTGATATTCACACACCCTTAATCCTACTATTGCACACGCTAGATCCAGGCCCCTCCCAAAAGCTCCACCTATGAGTGCATGAGGCTTTAGGGGGCCATCTAGATACAAGCCACAACAAAGGATACAGATTGAACTTCTGGTATTTGACATGTTTGACTCTAATTATTTTAAAGCTTCAGGAAAACCCCAATTTATGGGCCATCACTTGTACTAGTTCAAATCAGTAGTAGTAACAGGCCTGAAAATCTCAATGAATAACAGGCATCAGCCTTTGTTTTTATCCATACTGGGACTGGATAGGATTTGAGTCCTAAATTAATCTGGTAATGCTGAATTTATTTTTTGCAGTCTTTTATCTGTAAATGGCAGATTTGTCTATTAATTAGATTTTTAACACCATTCTTCTACGTCTTCTGATGTAATCACAATCCAATACCTATATGTCCCTTTAGATATGAGCAGTCGTGTAATTCTGAATTAGTGATGGTATGTTGGAACTAGTTTATAGTAATTGCTTCTGGACTATACAAGTGAGTACCTCTAACACCGTTGCAGTGACTTTTTGTTCAAGCGTTAAATTATTCCAATTCCAAAATTTTCTCTGTTTTCATTCTAATTGAACTCCCATTGCTTGCAAAAATCTTGCATGATGTGATTCGATCCACTTTTCATTTGTATTCTGTTTTTGTGATTGTCCCAAAACACTTAAGTATAGTATTCAGCATCTCAAAATCAAAAGAGTTAGATGTACCTGTGCCTGTTATTCATGCTAGGGTTGTATTGCGATGTTTCCTTTTGCCTTTATATAGCCTCAAACAAACCCCTTAACAAACAAATTCCAAATTGGGAAGGTTTGCCAGCTTACCTCTTTCCAGTTGAGTCCCAATGTCAGTATCAGTTACACCTAGAAAATTCAAAATTCAAGTCTTTGTGGGAATGGTGGTACAGTCAT
The DNA here is from genome assembly GCA_004026905.1 of Hystrix cristata. Classification (NCBI taxonomy): domain Eukaryota; kingdom Metazoa; phylum Chordata; class Mammalia; order Rodentia; family Hystricidae; genus Hystrix; species Hystrix cristata. Next base: position 57,486 of record PVJO010009449.1, read on the forward strand.
CCTGAGGTGCTGGCCTCACAGGAAAGCATGAATCCAGCTGCATTTTTCTCTTACTTTGATAGCAGAATGAGTGAACGGCAGTACTTGGAGAGGTCCCTCCCAGCTGGATGACAGCCTGCCTTTCACTGGTTGCACATGCATATAGATGACATCTCCTGGCTGATAGAGATGGCGGCCTTCTTCCAGCAGGTCCTTCTAGATCCTTATGCTTTTCATATCTCAGCATTTCTAGGGAAGACAGAAACCCTTTCAAATAGTTATGATGGTGATCGTGAGAGGATTCAGTTAATTTAGGTACAGATAAGTTAGATCTTGGTCCCAAATCGTAGGTCTGCCAAACAAGTTCAAAGACAGTGACAGTATGCTTGCTCCTGGTGTCGTTCTAATTTTAACAAGGCTAATGGTAAATTTAGAGATCATTTTAACTCATAAGATCACTGAATCTTGGCCAGTGAGTTTTTTAGAGTTTGATTCATTTGCTCCACTTGTCCAGAGGACTGAGGATAATAGAGTGTATGATAGTTTATAGAATTCTGCAGATGTTTGCATAATTCCCAAACAACAGTGAAAATAAACTTCCTCTGTATGATCTAATCTTCTCAGATATACCAGAAGTGGGAATTATATTTATTAAGAAAACTTTTACCACTGCCTGAGCATCAGCTTTCAAATAGAGGAAAGTTCAGGCCATTCTGACATACACACCACAACTAGACAAAAATCCCTTACCTTCTTCAGGCATTGATTCTGTGAAATCCAGCTGCCAGGTTCCTAGTACAGTTGATCAGAGAAAAACATCCAGTGCTTACTTTGGAAGTGGTCTAAAGATTTTTGCTGACAAGTAGCACATCTCTTTAATATGTTTTGAATAAGTCCATCTTTTGGTAGGTGTAACGAGAGTCTAAAACATTTAAAATCCCTTTTACTTATTTGATTTTGTCGATTATGCTATAGTACTAACCTGCCAAATGAATACCATGGAGTTGGAATCATATTGTTAGGTAATTACCATAATACAGGTGAATTTCTTTTAGCCCCTTTCTTAATCACTTGCCAATTTCCTTTTGGAAAGCATAATTTTAAAAATGAATAAAAGTTTCTTGCAGTAGAAGTAGGGCTTCCAAGTTGAGAGTTGGCTGTGTTTTAACAGTAGCTTTTGCAACAGTATCAGCAAAATCTATGTGGGCTCTACAATGAGTTATTCGTGTCCAAGTAGGTTCTTGTGAAGCATTTAGCAATTCAGATACTAATTTTCCACAAGATATTTTAGTTCCCACTGAAGTCAAGAATATTATTTCAGATTTTCTCTGTTACATGACAGACACCAAAATACATCAGTATGTAGTATATTATATCAGTATATTACTATCAGTATATAGATTCATTTGGAGTCCTGAAGCAAGAATTGTAGCCCTAGTAGCTGCTCTTAACTTGGCTACCTGTGCTGATTTAATTCTAGACAAGACATAAGCTCACAGGATTTCCTGGGCAGCCACCACGGCATAGGAAGTCTAAAGATGGCTCTTATTATCCCAGATGTCTTAGTTACTTTTCTTTCCTTGCTGAGACAAAATGCCCAACACCCAAAGTTAAAGGGGAAAGGATTATTTGGCTCACAGTTTGTAGAGGTTTTAGTCCACAGTCGGCTGGATCCGAGGCGGGGTGGTATGGCAGACAGACAGAAGGCAGCAAAGTAAGCAAGGGATGTAAGCAAGGGGGCTAACCAGCTTCTTCCTGTACCTTATATCTTATCCAGGCTTCTAGGATTAGAGTGGTGCTAAACCAATCAGTGGATTGATGTAGTCATCACATCCCCTTAATCCCAGCATCACACACTCTAGATCCAGCCACCTCTTACCACATGAGGCTTTGGGGGGACATCTAGACACAAACCATAACACCAGGTACATGACCCATTAGTAAACATTATCAAGTATGTGTTTTAAACAGAAATATCAGAAAAAATCAAATTGCTGCCGAGTGTCTTCTTCTGTTACCATTGAACACTCATGATCACCTGTTTGTCTGGGATCTGGTAAAACAATAGTAGGATTTAGGAGATTGCATCTTCCAAGCACAAGATTCAGATTGGATAATAATGCTTGTTCATAATTAGTCATGTATCACACCCATAAATGCTAGGTCTATGTGCTTGTAAGATAGCTGTCACAGCATGAAGAATGTGCAAAAAAGCCAAGTGACCCAAGATAAGGGTCACACTTTTCATTAAGTGTGGCTGCTGCTACCACCACTAGAAGATATCTAGACATTCTGGGTGCTACAACATTCAGAACTAAGAAATGTGCTATTGTTCTATAACCTAACCTCACCTTTGAATTAAAATTCCAATAGGAATGCCTTTATTTTTGCACCAAACAAGTGGAACACTTTTTTAAAAATTGAAATCCCCAAAGTTAGGGCAGAGACTATAGCAAATTTAAGTTCCAAGACTTTTCAGATTCTATGTACAAATAAGAGGATCTGGGGAATTACCATGCAATTAATTGTTCCATCAAAGTGCAAAAACTAGAAATCACTGTTTTTTAGCACCCTAAGAGTCCCCAAAACTATTTACTTCTTTATCATATAGGCCTTCTCATCTGAAAAATCGCAGCCTTCACTTGACAACAGATTGCCTGAATATTTTACTTCAGTTTGGCAATATTAGAGTTTGTATAGTAGAACATTATGCCCAGTGAAGAAAGAAACTGTAAGAAAGCCAAAGTATCAGTTTTACGTTATGCTTTAGTTCTGGAGGCTGCCAGCAAATAATTTGCATATTGAATAACTACAAATCCCTCCAGTGGGACAAATTTCTGGAAGCTTCCCTGGGAATGGCTAGAGTAGAATAGCGAGAGCATCCTGAGGCCCTTGAGAGATCATTTCCCACAAATAACGGACTCGATCATACCTATTACCTGGTTCTTAAGCCTCTTCCACATTGTTAGGTATTTGTTACTGTAATATTTCACTTCTTGGTATTAGTTTCTGTGTTAGTCTATTCTTGCTGCTATAACAAAATATTGGAGATTGAGTAATTTACAAACAATATTCATGTATTTTTCATAGGCTTGGAAGCAGGGAAGTAAAAGATAAAAGTTCCAAGAAGGTTTGGTGTCTAGCGAGGGCTGCTTTCTGCTTCCAAAATGGTACTTGTTGCTGTGTCTTCCAGACGGATAAATGTAGTGTTCTCACTTGGCAGAAGGGATGGAAGGATAAAAAAAAAGGGTCCTGACCAGTGTTTTACAACTCTTATAAGAGCACTAATCCACTCATGAGGGCAGAACCTCATATAAGATGATTACCTCTCCCAAGGCCATGCCTCTTACTACTGTCATATTGGGGATTAGGCAAATATTTAAACCAGAATACCATCCCTGAGACACTATTCATTTTTAAAAGGTTTTTTCTTCTTTTTGCTTCAGATTGGATTATTTCTCTTTGTCTACCCTCAGTACATTACCTTTTTTTTCTGTTATCACTGTTCTTCTGTTAAACCTATCCAGTGATTTTTTTGTTTTGGATTATATTTTTCAGTTCTAGACTTTTCAATTTGTTATTTTTTACTTTTTTGTTTCTCAGTTAATCTATTTATTCACTCATTATATATATATATATTTTCTTTATGTGCTTGGGCATAATTATAAATGGTTTAAAAGTATTTTCTGCCAATTCCAGCATCTGGATCACCTCAGACGGGTCTGTGATTGTGTTTTCTCTTGGACCTCTTCTGTTTCTCACCACACCTTTCTGTCTGTATGTTATTTTGTTTTGTATCATAATCGTTATGAAACATACATAGTAGAGATATTGGATTCTGTTTAATTCTTCTGAATATTGCTTTTTTTTTTGTTTTGTTTTGTGTATTGAGTACTGAATTTGGACTCAAACTAGAAATGTTCTCCGCTGGGTATGCAGTGTGTCAAATTCCACTTCATTACGGTGGCCAAGCAGAGATCTAGGCAAAGGTCATTCACTTTTCCCTGAATGTTTTCCTAGATTCTCCCTTTGTTTTCCCATAGTAGTGATGACTGTAAAACAGTCCCTTGATTTTCTCGAGTCAATAAGACTTATAGTCTTTTATTGGAATTTTAGTTACTCTGGATGGCACTAACTGGACCTTTTCACAAGCTAAAGTACCATCCCTTCTTGTTAGTGTCAACTTCTCTTCAGTAAATGCCTGATTTTGATTGTTCTTCAGTATCTTCAGCTATTTATTTTGAGGTAGTGAGGTGGAATCCAGGGCTGCTGTACCACTGAGATACATGCCAAGCCCTTGAAAAAATATTTTAGTTTTTATTTTGAGACAGAGTGTCACCAATTTGCCCAGGCTGGCCTTGAATTTGTGGTTCTACTGCCTCAGCCTCCTGAGTAGCTGGGATTACAGGCATGTGCCACTGTGCCCAGTTCTTCAGAAGACTGTTTATATTTTGTTCAGTTTATAATTGTTTTATCTATATGAGGGTTGGTCTGATAAAAGCAATATAATCATACTGAAACTTTTTTGTTAATTTTTATATATGTTTGGAAGTGTGGTTCAAGGTTTGTTTTTTCTTCCCAATACTTACATCCATTTCTTCCAGCATAATTTGTTGAAAAGACTTTCCTTTTCCCCAAAGGATCATATTGGCACCTTTGTCAAAAAACAGTTGTCCATATAGATAGTGGGTCTGTTTCTGGGCTCTGTTGTGTTTCAGTTATGTATTTGTCTATCCTTACATCAGAATCATATCATCAGAACTATGGTAGCTTTATAGTAAGTCTTAAATTGGGTAATATAAATCTTTCATACTTTTTCTTGCTTTAGCTAGTCTAGGTTCTTTACAAAGCCATATAAACTTTAACATCTCCTTGTCAAGTTTCACCAAAATAGAAAAAACACTGATTGAACAAGCAGAGGACAAATCAGCAAGATGAATGAGAATTTAAACAACATTCAACCAACTTGATTTATATGTTTTAGAAACTCATAGCCATTGACAAGTAAATATACTTTTTTTTTTTTGAGACAGGGGCTCACTATGTAGCTTAGGCTGGCCTTGAACTCACTATGTAATGTAGTCCAGGTTGGCCTCAAACTCATGGCGATCCTCCTGCTTCAACCTTCCAAGTGCTGGGATAGGCGTGTGCCACCACACCCAGCTTATACATTTTTTTTTTTAAGGGAAGCGTGGAACAGTCTTCTAGATAGACTATATGTTGAAATCATACAGAGTGTATTTTTTTAAGCAAAATGGAGTTACATTAGAAATGTACATAAATAAAAGTTTAAAAAAATGGGAGTGGGTGACATACAGGCTTCCTTTAAAAGTTGTTGAATACAAATTTCCCATAAAAGTGGGTAACAAAATAGATGCAAGGTCAGATCCCTTTAAATTATTTTAAAAATGAAAAATTGACTAAATGTCATATATAATGAACATCAGAAATTTATGATTAGATGTTTGTCTTCTATGCAATATTACATATGTATGTTTAATAGATATATCATATGGTATATTATGATGAAAAAGAATTAAAAACAACTTCCTGCCCCTAGTGCTGATCGTGCTGCCTTGAACAGGATTGTATTGTTACAGGTGCTAGTGTCATTTGAGGACGTGACTGTGGACTTCAGTAGGGAGGAGTGGCAGCAGCTGGACTCTACTCAAAGATGCCTGTACCATGATGTAATGCTGGAGAACTACAGCCACCTGCTCTCCGTGGGTAAGCACAGCCATCCCTTGAAGCCACGAGGAGCTTGTTATGTGTAAAATATGTCCCTCAAATGAAATGTCAAAGTCCTAACTCTCACTACCACAGAATGTGACCTTATTTGGAAGTAGTCTATAGAAGTAATCAATCTATGCTCACTTCAGCAACACATATACTAGAAGTAATCAGTCTACACAGCGATCATTAGGGTGGGTCCTAAGCCAGTAGAACTGATGTCCTTATAAAAAGGGGAAATGTGGTGGACAGAGACACAGAAGGAGGCCAATATGAAGACACATGGGAAGAAGAGGATTTGGGATTTGAATGATGCAACCAGAAGCCAAGAAACACCTGAGGCCTCCAGAAGCTATGAAGCAGGCACGGGGCAGTTCCTTCCCTAAGACCTTCAAAGAGCGCACAGTCAAGCTGACACCTTGGGGCTTCTGGTGTTCACAATTGTGAGATGATAAATTTCAGCTATTTCGAGGCCCCTCCCCAAGTTTTTGGTACTTTGTTACATCAGCCCTAGAAAACTAATACTTATTTTTTATACTTGGAAATGGGATTCTGCTATGGCAAATACCTAAAAATAGAAGAGTGGCTTTGGAATTGGGTAATGGTAAAGGCTAGAAAAGTTTTGAGGTGCTGAAAATTGAAAGTCTAGATTTTAAAAAACTTTTTAAAAATTTTATTAGTACATGTTTGCAGTACGTGCAGTTAACAGTCATCTTGGGGAGTGGGTACATGTACATAATACAGCTCGTTTCTTTTTTTTTTCTTCTCCCCCTTCTCTCCCACTCCCTCTCTCCTTCTCTAATCCCCTTATCCCAATTTTCTTTCTCATTGACATTATTAATTTTAGCTCATGTTATGGCATATATTATTTATATTCATTGAGGTTATTAGGCTCCTGTACATGGCATATCTTTATTCTATTTATTTCCCCTTCCCTTCCTCCTCACCCCTCGCCCTTGTTTCCTTGGTCCAATTCTTTATTGAAAGCATAGCCTGGTTTCTCCTTGCTACTTATAGTAAAATGTGAGAGGAAAAAGATAAAGAAGGAATTTTTAGGAAAAAGATACCAAACTTGAAGATTCTGAAAATTCTCATTCTAGCCACATTGCAAAATTTGAGAAAATATACCTAGAAAGGGCACCAAAGGTATCTCTGAAAAACCAGTTGCCAAAGAGCGTGACTTGTGGGTTCATTCAATCATCTCAGTAGAAATTCTGCCTTCTGTGGACACAGCCTAGATGTACACCAAGAAATGAATGGATAAAGAAAATGTGGTGTGTGTGTATATATATATATATATATATATATATATATATATATATATATATATACACACATACATATATATACACACACACAATGGAGTATTATTCATCCATAAAGAAGAATAAAATCATATCATTTGAAGGAAAATGAATGGAAGTAGAGACTATCATGTTAAGTGAAATAAGCCAGAATTGGAATAATTCGTGCATGATTTTCCTTATATGAAAAACGTAATGAATAAGTAAATAAAATAAAGGAGAGATGACAGGAAACTAGGAGGTAGACTTTTGGAGATAGGGAAGGGGCTCAGAGGGAGGGGGAGGAAAGAGAGTGGGGTAATAGGATACAAAAGATGAAGATATGTTAAATGCATGTGCCAGTTTACCAAAACAAACCTCACCATTCTGTATTATCAACACATACTAATAAATAAATAAAAGAAATTCTGCTGCTTGAACTAAGGGGGACAAAGATGGGAGAAAATCAGGGAAAGCTGTCAGACTTCTGGGATGCTTCAGGCAGGAAATTGGGTGGTAAAACTATTTAGATGTCATTATGTGTTATCCTTCATAAAAAGGGAATAATTAATTCAAGAATGGTTCAGAAGTCATCAGGACTGCGACTGCCGTGACAGGCCCTGAGTACATGAGCTGTGGAGATGGGAGGGCACCACCTCTTTGGTTTCAGAGGGCAGGGCCATCTCCTTGTCTCCAGGGCTGAGAGAGCAGGACCACCAAGCATGGTCAAGGGTGTGAGGTTGCCATGTGTGATCTGAGGTCACACCCCTCTTAACAATTTCATGTGCCCTCGAACTCTTTCTTCAAAGTTCTTTCCAATTTCCCCTCATGGTACTTGGTGAATATTGATTTTTGTGCTAGTTTTTAGCCTTAAGTGGAGTTTACCACCTACTTTGGACTGCATTCCTAGGCATCATGACTCCAGTAATACTCAAACCTAGGGCTCCAGGGGCTGCTGCTGTACTCACACCATCTACAAGCTGGGCCTCATTCAGAAGGATTCGGGTCCCCTATGAGCAACACTGGGAAATGGTTCTTCTGTATACCCCATTTCCAACATGCACTGTGGGGCAGGGATTCAGCACCGGGCTTTTCTATGTTCATTTGCCATTACTGATGGAATTCTTGTTAAATTTTTTCTTCACTAACTAATAAGCCTGAATTCAGTTGGTGAGTAAATTCAGGCCCAGAGCAAACAAAAAGGTATTTCTCAAAATGGCAGTAGTCAGTCAGCATGGTGGCACATGTTGTAATCCCAGCACTCTGGGAGGCTGAGGCAGGAGGACTATAAGTTCAAGCCCAGCCTGGGCAACTTAGTGACATAACAAGACCCCGTGTCAAAATAAGTAATAAAAAGGGCTGGGAATATACCTCATTGTGAAGACCCTGGTCACATCCGCAGTACCATGCATTTGAAAACAGGAGAGTTGTTATCCATGGATGATGGCAGGCTTTACTTCAAAATCCTAAGGCTCTGAGATGTAATTTGCCTGTAGAGGCCTGCTAAAGGGTTCAGACAGCGTCTCCATCTGTCACTGACACCTCAGTTGCTATTGAATCTGCTCGATCCTGTGGCCCAAGTGGAAGAGCACCCTGCACAGCAGCCTGGACCTGCTGTGGGGCCTTCTGTTATTGCGGGCCCCACTCAACACTTGAAGCTTTTTCGATCACTTGGGATATGGGCCAGAGCATTGTACCCAAATGCAGTATTGTTGCCTCCCAAGTCCGAAGAAGCCCCATAGCATTGTACCTTTTGTTTGCTTTTAGGAGGGGCCAGAAGCAACAAATTATTCTTTACAAGGGTTATCTCAAAAAACCTACATCACTGGCCTCTAGAATTTTCCATGAGGTAGAAGGCCCTTAAATTTTTGTCAGCTTTACTTTCCTTCCCTTATGTTTTTATCAGATTTCTCATGCTCTGATATACAGATGTCTTACCCATAAGTCTAGAGTGCTTGCTACTTCTTGCTCAGTAGGTTCAATAAGCATAATGTCATCAGTACAACAGACCAGCATGGTATCTCATGGAAGGAACAAGTGAGCAAGATCCCTATGTCTTAGTTACTTTTCTCTCATTGCTGAGACAAAATACCTGACACCCAAAGTTAAGAGAAGAGAGGTTTATTTAGCTCACAGTTTGGAGAGGTTTGGAGAGGTTTCAGTCCACAATCAGCTGGGTCCAAGGTAGGGTGGCATGGCAGACAGGCAGAATGCAGCAAGGTAAGCAAGGGGGTAAGCAAGGGGGGAATAGACAAGCCTCTTTCTGTCCCTTATATTTTATCCAGGCTGCCTGGCTTTAGGGTGGGTAGCACTCCCACTTTAATCCCACCGCCCTTAATCCTAATGTCACATCCTTGATCCCAGCAGAATTATGCCAGACTTCAGTGGACTAATTTAGTAATCACACACTCTAGATCCAGCCACTTCTGAAAGCACCCCACCTCTGACCACATGAGGCTTTGGGGGGACATCTAAACATAAACCATAACCCCTTATGAAGTATATGATGGCACGTGTGTGGAGAGTTGTTAGACCTTTGAGATAGAACACTGAAGTTTTATTGCTGGCCCTGCCAGCTGAAAGAAAACTACTTCAACTAGTCTTTACCGACAGGTTTTACACACACAAAAGCAATTGCCATATCAGTAGCTGCATATTGGGTGCCAGGGAATGTGTTTATTTGCTCAAGTAATGAAACCACGACTGGAAGAAGAATAGCTGCAATTTGAATTACCACCTGGTTAAGTTTATGATGACCCACTGTCATTCTCCAGTATCCACTGGAGATGTTTTCTGCATAGGCCAGGTAAGTAAGTTGGATGGGGATGTGATGGGAATCACTGGCCCTGCATGCTTCAAGTCCCTGATGGTAGTGCTGATCTCTGCAATACTTCCAGGAATGTGGCATTACTTGTGGTTTTCCATTTTCCTAGGTAGAAGTAGTTTAGTGACTTTCATTTGGTCTTTCCCACCATTCTAGCCCTTACTCCACAGGTCAGGGAACCAGTGTAGCAATTCTGTCATTGTGTATGTGAGTTCCAGTTGTCATTCTTTAACTGTGGAAATACCCACAGGATGGGTTCAGGGACCCAACAGATCCATTGTGAGAGGGATTCGAACTAAGACTCCATTAATAACTTCACTTCTACTTTAGCCCATACTCAGACTGGTAGACCACAGTGGTGTTTTAGGTCTCCTGGAATTAGTGTCCAGACATCCTCAAAATGTCCGATTATTCTCCAGTATCCTTTCTTCATTGCACATGTACCAATAAAAGGCTATAGGTCTCTTTGGGGAAGACTTCAAGAAAGATTAATAGTGTAAGCTTTGTGTAGCATACACTGTACCTTCCTCAAAGAGGGTTGACCTCCCCATCATTTAAGGGATTCTGGGTCTCTATACAAGCTCAAGACTGAGAACTGATTGAGGAGCCATGACTGTCTTTACAAATCAAGTCAGACTTTTGTTCACTTGGCCTAGAGCTCTTCTACTTGTACAAGTCAGGTAAGATTTAATAGCCTGCCCATCTAGTTCTTTTCTAGGGGCATCCAATCAATCAGGTAATGTCGTAGGTCTCTGTGAGTCAGACCATTCTGGTTTTTGCTTTGATTCTACCATCCACTGTGGTAACCAGGCCGGCCGTTGCCTTGCCTTTGGCAATTCGAGTACCTTCACTTGACCATTGCCACACTTTTTAGGTTTCCCTTTTCAGTGGCAGCAGTTTCCACTGTGATTTAACAGAGCTCTTCAAGGATGCTGGGGCTTGTCTTAACAAATGTGTCAGGCTTGTGGTGACAAATACGTCCTTTAGACTCTCCTGGAGTGGATGAGTAGATTTTAAACGATAAAGCTGCTCTAGTGTTCTAATTTCCCTAAGTCTTTGGATACCTTTCTCCTCAGTATACTAAGGTATTTCGACTTTATTTAGTATGACCATCTTTTGGTCCCCACTTCAGCCAAACAGACAAACTGTTAGACCCTTTTCTGACCCCTAAAACAGCATCAAATTCAGAATCTCTGCTTAGTGAGTCAATATCAGTTAATCTGGTGTGATCCAGTGTTTTGTTCCTTCCACCATTATTCCACTTTATTTTTTGATGGTACTAGGTTTGAGCACAGGGCTTTTGCACTGAGCTATATCTCCAGCCCTTTTCACATTTTTTCAATTTTGAGACAGGCTCTTGTAAGTCACTAAATTGCCCAGGTTAGGGTCAAACTCACAATCCTCTTGCCTCAGCCTCCCAGGGTACTGGGATTATAGGCATGCACCAACATGCCTGGCTCACCATTATCCCACTCTTGATATACATTGCCACATGGATTCTCCAGGTCTCTGTCAGTATACATTGGATAGATTATGCAGTTCTTTTAGTTTGCACAGATCCTCATAGCCCATTCTGCATAGTTCGTCTTTTGGGGCCTGCATGGATTTGACTGTAGTTATAGGTGTAAAAGAAAAGAAAGGTGGTAGATGTAGGTCCTTGGGGGAATCAGCAGTGCCTGGCAAGGCAAGTACCTCAGAGTATGTGATAGTTGGCTTTCTGTTCCAATAATGAAATACCTGAGGCAGTTCAAACCAAAAAAGGCTTACCTTGGCTCACAGTTCTGGGGGTCCAGTTCAAGACTGAATAGCACCATTGCTTTGGGCCTCTGATGAGGGTAGCACATCATGATAGGAGTTTATAGTACAACAGACCCCTTCCTTCATGAGCCAGGAAAGAAAGAGGAAGAAGAGACCAGGATCCCATAATTCGCTGCAAAGGTCCACTCCCATTGACTTAAAGACCTCCCACTAGCCCTTCTTCCTAAAGGTCCCACCACTTCCTAAGAGCATCACCAGAAGACCATCCTAACAGACCTGTGGGCAAAGTTCAGGCAAACCACAGCAGGAGAGGCCACTGTAAGTTCCTCAGGCTATTCTCCTCAGTTGCTATAGTTTGAATATATCCACCAGAATTCATGTTGTAATGTGATTGCTGTTGTGATATTAAGAGGTGGAAGCTTTAAGAGGTGATTAGGTCACAAGGACTCTGCCCTCATGAGTGGATTAATGCCCTTATGAGAGTG
>PVJO010009450.1:0-30193 GCA_004026905.1 Hystrix cristata
GACAGCAAGGCCCCGAGCTCCTTCCTCGACGAGGACAGCCGGACCCCCTCCGGAAGAACCAGCCGCAGCAGAGCTTCTCCTGGGAAATAGCCCGCCAACTAGCCACGGCTCCCACTCTGCCTTATGGTGCAGCAGCAACAACCCTCAGGTGGATCTCGTACGCCCAGCATCACACCAGCTCAGTCCAGCTGGGCGTTCTGGGCTCAAGGTGCCCATATTACTGGGTGTGGATAGATCATGCATGGCTATTACGGTTTATATCTAGATGTACCCACAAAGGTCTCATGTGCTCATTGACAGGACTTACAGAAGGGGATTGGACTATGCAGATGCTACAGCTGAATTCCTTTTGAAGGTGGGGCTTTTTTGGGAAAGGCAGGTGTGTTAATTAGGTTTTCAAAGAACCAATGGTCGTAAGAGAGCAGATTTAATGGAGGACATTTATAGATTGCAATATTCACCAAGAAGCCAAATGCAGAAGGTGCCGAATGTCCATCTAGGCACTGGAGACCCAAAAGATCCAATCGAGGACTGGGATCCCACAGCACTGTCCCATGTACGTCCGTGTCTGCACGTGATGGCGGGAGCCAGGAAAAGATGCTCGCAGCAGAGATGACAACCAGAGCTCCTCCGAAGCAACAGCAGCCATCCTCGATGACAGCAAGGCCCCGAGCTCCTTCCTCAATGAGGACAGCCGGACCCCTTCCGGAAGAACCAGCCGCAGCAGAGCTTCTCCTGGGAAACAGCCCGCCAACTAGCCACGGCTCCCACTCTGCCTTATGTTGCATCAGCAGCAACCCTCAGGTGGATCTCGTACGCCCAGCATCACACCAGCTCAGTCCAGCTGGGCGTTCTGGGCTCAAGGTGCCCATATTACTGGGTGTGGATAGATCATGCTATTACGGTTTATATCTAGATGTACCCGCAAAGGTCTCATGTGCTCATTGACAGGACTTACAGAAGGGGATTGGACCATACAGATGCTACGGCTGAATTCCTTTTGAAGGTGGGGCTTTTTTGGGAAAGGCAGGTCACTCAGGGCATGACTTAGAAGGGTTTACCTCCCTTCCCATCTCTTTGCTCTTCGCTCTGCCTCAGGGCACCACAAAGTGAGCAGCTTTCCCTTGTTCCCTTCCACCAGGCTGTGGAACATGCAAGGACTCAGACTCTAAAACTGTGAGCTAGTGCATTTGTTCTTACTTTAGTTGTGGTTGATGAGTAATTTATCCCAGCAATGAGGAAAGTGTGTACAACAACAACGGCTTTTATAATTTTGAGGTAAGATCTTTATATATGTATTTTTAAGAGAATTTTTATCATGAAAGATTATTGGATTTCACCAAAGGATTTTCAGCTCTATTGAGATGATCATGTCATTTAAACTTTGATTACAATTACGTGCTGTGTTACATTTATTGCTTTACATATGTTGAATTATCTTGGCGTCTCTGGGTTATAACCAGCTTGGTCCTGTGGATGATTTTCTTAATGTGAGGCTGAATTTTTACCGAGGATCTTCCTGAGGATTTTTGGATCTACTCCTTTGTTCGTGAAGCATCTTACTGTAGTTCTCATGTTTCACTGCATCCGTATCAGGACAATGCTGGATTCATGGAGTGAATTCGGGAGGGCAGCTTCCCTTAATTTTGTATTGACAGGTTTGAGGAGAATTGGCTTTAGTTCGTCTCTAAAGACCTAGTAAAGTTTAGCCTTTGATCCTCTGGCCCAGCCCCTTCCAGTTGACAGGGTTTTGATTGCTGCTTCAATCTCATTGCTCTTTATTGATCTCTTTCATTTTTTATATCTTCTTGGTTCAATTTTGGTAGGTTGTGTATGTCTGGGAATTTACTCATTTCTTTTAAATTATTCAATTTGTTCAAACATAAGTTTTGAAAATACTTTTTCATGATCCTCTGGATATTAGCATGCCATAATTTTGTCTCTTTTATTTCTATTTTCTCAACTTCCAAGAAGATGGCAGAGTGGTGATCAGCAGAGAAACAGCCTTTCTGAGATCTTTTGTCCAGACACTGAAATATGGCAATTTAGGGAAGAGAAGAAGGAGGGAAGTGTGTTCCCAGGACCTAGCAGGGATCTGAAGTGAGAGTTGAAGCCTACAGGGAAAGCAAAAGGAGAGACCAGCGCAGAAGGAGGTGGCAGACAGATGCCGCTTTCTCCCAGAGCTCCAGCTCATGGCATGGCAGACACAGCTTGAGCCTCCAGATGCTCAGTGACTACTGGTGACCCCAGAGGCCTGCACACAAGTGGAGCGGAGTGGTAGACACAGTGGACTGCAGTGGCTGGTGAGTTGTTTGGGTTCAGACATCCCCCAGGAGAGGGCAATCAGGTGGTGGCCACCATCTTGGAAAGGGGCCAGGCTCAGAACTCAGAAGCTGCCGGTGCCTTTCTGTGCTGGGGCAAGGCTGAGCAGAGTTCAAGTTCAGGCCAGCAGGCGGGCAAGGAGCCAAGTTCAAACCAGCAGGGAACTGAGTCCAAGCCCACGGGAGACACTGTGTGTCTCCAGCTGAACAAATCAGGTCCCAACCCCACAGCCAGAGACCAGGCTGAACTTTAGTGGAACTGGTGAAGCCTTGCTATTGAACCCAGCTAGGAACACCTACTACCTTGCCATAAATCTACTGCTGGCATTAATCAACAAGGACCTGGGCCTGTCTGCTCTATCTGTAAGTAATAGCAGAGACATGCCTGGAAGCAGACATTATTTTTTTCTTTTCTCTGTTGTTGTTGTTGGTTTTTTTTTTCTCTCCTCTTTTTTTTTCTTGTTTTTAGATGAAAGTGAAACTTGTTTCTAGTTTTTTGTTGTTATTGTTTTGTTCTGGCCTTGTTTTTTATTTCTTCTTCTCTCTCTTCCTCTCGTTTTCTTTACTAGTTTCCCAAAGTTTGCATAATCTTCCCCTGTCCTCCAGCCTTGATTCTCATCTCTTCCTCTTCTTCTATTTTTCTATTTCTTCCTCCTAATCCCTTTTGAATTTTCTCCCCTGAGGGTAAAATTACCATATTGAGGGCATACTTACTATATACAAGTTTCTGGTTTATTTTAGGTATTGTTATATAACCACAAATCTAGTTCATATTGCTAAAGGTGGCAAATTAATAGTTACCATGGTTATTCATTTTCTAGGCTGTGTTTGATGCTGTCGTTGTTACTGATAGTACTACTTTATCGAAGGTGACACGATTGTTCTTATGAGTTGTTCTTCCTTGTATATCAAGACTGAGACTGGCAGAGGGTCATAAACAGCACTATAGGCCAGGGCCAAAGAGCCAGGGGTTGGCCAAATAGCAACTTCTCAGCCCCAAGAAATTTAAGAGGTAGGATCTTGCAACAGACTCCAAACCCAAAAAACCAGCTACACCTAGAAGACATCTCTGAGGAAGTAGTCATTTCCAAAGTGTTCTCAATACTAACAGTAAAGCTACCTGCCATAGGCAGTTCATAAGCATCAACTCAGGAATTAAGCTATTTCTATTTACTTTATTTGAGCTGTCTCTCTTTTTGAGTTTGGCTAAGGGTTTTCTTTTCAAAGAAATAACTCTTAATTCATTGATCCCTTGCATTTTATTTTTTTTAGATTTTAATTTCATTTTCAATGTGATTTTTATCATTTCTTTCTTTCTACTGGTTTTAGGTTTGGTTTGTTCCTTCTTTTCTGAGACCTTGAGATGTACCATTAGGTTGTTGGTCTCATCCTGTTTTGTCTAATGTAGGCACTCATAGCTATGAATTTCCCTCTAATAACTGTTTCTGTATTTTCTAAGATTTTGGCAAGTAATGTTTCCAATATCATTTTATTCTACAAATTTCTTAGTTTTTTTCTGTTATTTTTTCCTTAACCCTATAATTATTTGAGTGTATTATTTAAAAATAAATACCATTCTGAAACATAACAATGAACCCACCAAGAAAGAAATCAACAAAACAATCTCATTCACAGTAGCTTCAAAAAAATTAAATAACTGGGAATTGACATAACCAAGGAAGTGAAATACCTCTATAATGAAAACTATAGCACTGTGAAAAAAAAATATTGAAAAATACATTAAAAAGGGAAGGATCTGCTTTCTTCCTGGATAGGTAAAAATACTATTGTAAAAGTGGCCATATCACCAAAAACACATAGATTAAATGCAATTTCATTTTTTTTAATTTTTAAATGCAATTTCAATAAAAATTCCAACAGCATTCCTAGAAGAACTAGAAAAAGAATTATAAAATTTATATGGGACCAGAAGAAACCCAGAATAGCCAAAGCAATCCTGATCAACAAAAGCATAGCAAAAGGCATTACAATCCTGAACTTCAAGTTATATTACAAGTCTGCAGTGATAAATGTTTATGGTACTGGCAATAAACAAATATATGGGTCAATGGATTAGATCTGAGGATGCAGAAATAACCCCAGGAACATTCAGTCATCTGATATTTGATGAAGGTACCAAAAACATGTGCTGGAGAAAAAAAATCCTCTTTAAGAAACGTGCTTGGAAAATGGTTATCCATGTACATAAGAATGAATCTAGATATATCTGTCATCTTGTACTGAAGTCAAGTCAAAAGGGGTCGGAGACCTAGATGTAAAAACAAAAACACCAAATCCACTGGAAGATAAAAATGAGTAAAACTCTTAAAGACATAAGCAAGAGCTTTCTGAATAGAATCTTACACAGGAAATAACATGAACAATAAACAAGTGTGACTACATCAAATTAAAAGGCTTCTGCATAGCAAAGGAAAACTATAAACAGAGTAAAGAGACAGCCTACAGAATGAGAAAAAAAAATATTACCAGCTACAGAACACTAGTACCTAGAATATATAAAGATTTTTTAAAATTAGACTCTGATAAAACAAAAGACTTAGTCAAAACAAACAACCAAACAAACCAACCAAAAAATGGGCAATTGAAATGAATGGAAAATTCTCAGAAGTGCAAATGGCCAATAAGTACATGAAAAATGTTCGGCATTTTTGGACATTTCAGAAATGCAAATTGAAAGAACATTGAAATTCCATCTCACTCCAGAGAGAATAGCTAACACCATGGATGCCAAAAACAACAAATGCTGTCAATATTGAAAGGAAAAGTAAACTCTCTGCATAAGTGTTGGGAATGTAAACTTGTATAACCACTGTGAAAATTAATATGGAGATTCCAACAAAAAGTATAACTAAGAATTCCTTTTGACTTAGCTATACCTCTACTGACTATCTTCCAAAAGAGTTAAAGACATCATAGTACAGTAAAGCATAAAACCTATGTTTATAGCAGCGCAACTCATAATAACTAAGTTTTAGAAGTAGCCCACTAACCTGTCAATAGATGAATGAATAAAGAAAATGTGGTATGTATACACAATGGAATACTACTTGGCCATAAAGAAGAGTAAATTTGAGTCATTTGTAGGAAAATTGAAGCACCTTGATACTATAATGCTACATGAAGTAATCAGGTTAACATTACATGATTTCTGTTATATAAGGATGGGGCAAATGGAAGGATAAGAAAATAAAGGAAAAGAAAAATTGACTAAAATGCATTATGTATACGTACCAATTCTCCAAAATGAATGAATTATTATATATACTACTAATATACAAACATATACTAATAATGAAACAAAAAGAGCATATTATTCAATCTTCATGTGTCTTTGTGGTTTCTGTGATTTCTAGTTCCTTTTGATCATTATATGATAGGATGTATGGGGTTATTTCATTTTTAAATTTATTATGACTTGCTTTGTGGCCTAAAACATGGTCTGTTTTGGGTAAAGTTTCATGCGATGTTGAGAAAAATTGTACTCTACTGATGTTGGAAACACTGTATTCATTATCGATTAAGTCCATTCGATCGATAATATAGTTTAATTTTAGTGTTTCTTTGTATCATTTTTGTCAAATTGACCTATGCATTTATCATGGCAAGGTGTTAAAATCTCCCATTATGATTGTACTTGGGTCTGTCTGTTGTTTTCTGTCAAGTAGTATTTGTTTTAGGTGTGTTGACATTTGAGATATATATGATTTTCAATTTCTTGTGACTACTTCCCTTTATCAATATGTCGTGGCTTTCCTTGTCTATTCTGACTAGTTTGAGTTGGAAGTCTACCCAGAAGGTATGAGGACAGCTAATTCTGCCTCCTTCTGGGCTGTATCTGTTACTTTGGATCTATCTACTTGGGCTCTATCTATCTGTTACTTTTCACTCTTTCACTTTCAGTCTCTTCACAGCTTTTCAGAGGAAGTGTGTTTCTTGAAGAAAACATAGATAGATTTTACTTTTGATTTGGTCTGCCTTTCTGTATTTTTCCATTGGAAAGTTAAGGCCATGTACATTAAATGTTATTATTAAAATGTGTGTACTAATTCCTGTCATTTTAGGTCCTTTATTGCCTTTTACTCATTCTGTTGTTTTTCAGTTTGTTTTTCTCTCACAATGCGCTATTTCCATTTGTCTCATAGTTGTCTTTCTGGTCTGTTTAGGATTCTCTTAACTACTTTATTCAGTGCTGTCTTGGTGGTCATGAATTTGTCTAGTACTGTATATACTTCGAGAGGTCTTTATTTCTCATTTTATTTTGAAGCATATCTTTGAAGGATATAGTAATCTAAACTGACAATTATTTCCTTTCAGCTTCTGAAAAACCTTATTCTAAATCCTCCTGATCTTTCAGGTTTCTGTTTCAAAATCTGCTATTATTCTGAATAGAGGAGAGAAAAAGAGAAAAATATGTACAAGAGATGATCAAAACTACAGAAAAAGTTTAAGTTCAAAAACATTATTACATTTAAGGATATACTGCTATTGAGTCACCCCAGAATACTGTTTTCACTTTGAACCTGTCTATCCCACCATTCTTTCCACTCCTTGAAGCGGTTCTTGAAGTCCGGTTTTGTGAGTGTTTATACAAGGTGTGATTTCAAAAAATGGCATATGATGCTGCCAAGTGCCATCCAAAACAAAAGTAGACTTGTAAATTATTGTGTATCCTCATTCACTTTATTCACCAGATCTGGGAAACTTAATGACTTAGTGACATCTTGTTTCAAAACATACATATATGCATATATACATACATATATACATAGGGTTGCAGGTGTTGCTCAGTAGGAAGAACCCGATTCCCAGTGCTACAAACATGTAAATCACCCAAAAGAGATTAATTCCAGCAGTACATGTATAGTTGATATACATGAATCAATAAATGTGGCACATGAAATTAACAGAATCATGGCCAAAAACTCTAAGATCATTTCAGTAAAAGGAGAAAAATATTCAGTAAAATTCAATATTCTCTTATGACAAAAACTTTCAACAAATTAAATACAGAAAGAACATACCTCAATACAATAAAGTCCATGTATGAGAAAACCACTGGTATCATAATATGAAAATGTGTAACAAGATAAGGAGCCTGCATTCACCTCTTATCGTCAATACGGTCTTGTGCTATGGTTCAAGGGTGATTTGAGTGTGTCCTGGAATTGCTTGTGTGTGGCAGCATGCTACTATTTTAGAGATGAGATTCAGTAGAAGCCAGTCAAGTCTTTGGGAGACCACCTTTACAGGCAATTTATACACCCCAGTTAGTTCCTGCAGGAAAGAATGTTAGGTGAACCAGGCCCTCCTTGTTTTCTGGCTTCCCATCCCACTACATGCAGATAGCACATTCATTTCCTTTGGAGGTGTCACCGTAGTGACACTGTAGAATCATATGGTGGTTCTAATTTAAATTTTTTGAAAGGCATTCCATGCCATTTTCCATAGTGACTATACTAATTTACATTCCAACCAGCAGTGTGTAAGAGTTCCATTTTTTTCCATATCCTTGGCAACACTCATCTTTGTCTTTTTGAGGATAGTCATACTGATGTATGTTAAATATTGTGCCACTGTGGCTCTAATTTTCATTACCCTGACTAATGATGTTGTTTCCTAATTCATATTTCTATTTTAGAGATGTGGCACATCCTTTGCCCATATTTTATTCCGGCTTGTTTTTAAAAAGTTTTTTCGGTGTGTTAGGGATTGGATTCAGGGCCTCATACAAGCCAGGTAAGTGTTCTGCGCGTGAGACACACTCCTGTCACTGTTCTGACTTATCTTTCAAAATAATGAGCTTCTTCCTACTTCCTATTTATCTACCCTTCCTAGATATTCTCATATAAGGGAAACCATGCAATGTTCAACCTCATGCGTCTGGTTTATTTCACTGAACATTATGTTGTTTTCAAATTGTCTCCATTTGCCTATGAATGCTTCAGCTGTATCTTTCTTTATGGCATAGTAGTACTCCATCATGTATAAATATCACAATTATTTTATCCATTTATCTGTCGATGGACATGTACACTGTTTCTAAGATCTGGCTATTATAAATTGTGCTGCTAATAACTCCCCCAGTTATCTGCTCTGTTGTTCAAAAATATTTTAAAATAAATTCTAATTTGATTAATTTACAATAATTTTTTGTTCATAAAAAAGCTTTGCCTTTCATTTTTATTTTTTTTAAGAGAGCATCTTTTTTTTTTTTTTCCTATGACCTGTATTCTGAGAACATTTTTGGCCATTTTTTTAAGATCATGATACACAGTATATGAACAATTGTTATATTCTGATTATTTTGCTGTGACATTTTGTTTTGTTTTTATAGAAGTAAGAAGAGTATATTTTATATTTTTATTAATATCTACTTGTATTACATTAAATATTTTTAAAATGATGTATTTATGGATTGTATGTGCAGTTTTAAATAACAATGTTCATCTGTGGGCTGGGAGCGTGTCTTAGCGGTAGAGCACTCACCTATCATGTGGGAGTCCTGGGGATTTATCACTAGAACTACAAAATAATTAATATATCTGAACAATATGAATAGCCTGACTATGTGTGTAAGACAGAAAGCCACTCTATTATAAATACATTAAAATTTTGGAATTTTTCTATTTTAAATGTTTCTTGCTGACTTCTCATTGGAAAGATAATTTTTATTATTTTTCTCTTTCCGGTTCATTTTCATGCCTCTTTACTGAGATTATGAGAAATCATTAAAAATTAAATGACAACTTGTAAGAACTCAGGAAGTAAGGTATTAAATAATCTTGCATTCAAGTTCTCTGAAGTAATGTACTATAACTTTGATCTACTTATTTTCTATTCATCTTCAATTGTACAGTTGCCCACTCGGTCTGGGTTCTGCATCTGCAAACAACAGTCGGTCATGTGCTGTTGTAGCCTACGGTGGTTGTATCTGTACTGAACATACACAGAATCTTTTTGTCATTACTCTTTGCACAATAAGAATAACAACTATCACCATACTGTCTGTATTGTATTAGGCATTGTAAGTGACGTAGAAATGACTTAAAGTACATGAGGCAATGTGTTTATGTGCAGATACTATGTTATTTTATGTACAGGACTTGAGCATGCACCGATCTTGCTACTCATTGGGTGCAATTTCCCGTGAAAACCAAGGTACAACTCTGTGCTGTTTAAATGGGTGTTCAAATTTAAACCCATGTAAAAATAGAAAAGAATCTTTACCAGGCTCAGCTCAGTAGGCAGCTAATTGTACACAAAAAGTATTTCTATAAAGACTTCTGTCCCGAGGAAGGTTGCTCCTAACTCCCCTAGGAGAAGGGTCTATTATGGCCTGTGTGAAGACAATGCCCTTGAGGTCTTGGGAATAGTGTACAAACACCACAGCCACAGCACCTTCCTGGGGCTTCTAGTGTCTCCTACTGTCTTCTTCAGCCATGTTCTTTTCTCTTTGGCACCCTGCAGGAGTGCGGAAGCCAAGACTTCTGAAGCTACCTCGTACATGCTCCTCTGTGTAACTACAGTTTCTCCATCCTTCTCTAAGAGTTTGAGGAATTGTACTGAATCTTTTTCATAATTCCTGTTTAAGAAATTATATTTATCAAAATAAGGTGAGTAAAACATGCTTGTTTTTAAAAGCCATAGATTCTCAGGAAACACAGGAATTTGTGCTGATCACAGTGCCTGATATACACAGCATTTCATTCCAGGGACTCTTTCTGAACCTGGGAAATACCTTGTTCAAGGACTCTGGGAACAGTTAGATTTTTCTTTGCAATTAGTCTCTCTATGACTCTTGTTCAAACTAATTGTAATAGTACCTAAATTTCAATACACATGTTATCTAACAGATGTTAAACATCTGAATAAGTAGGAAGCCTTCCTTTAATCAAGTGAATATATCACACAAAACACTTTTTAAAGATCTAGTAACGCTTTCATGGATTGACTTGCCCACATATTTCATCCAGATGTTTTGATGTCAGTTTAAAAAGTTATTAATTTTTCATATTATGTTACATATTAATTTTACTATATATAAAGTTAAAAAGTGATGCAAGTAAAGATAAAATACTGTATGTGATGAAAATGAGTTTTAGAAAAGGTACACCAAAAAGAGTGTGACTGGGAAGCCGGGTCCTGAGACCATGAGGAACTAACCCTGTCTCCTTAGTCCTGTGTGTCTTACGAGTTCAGGCAAGACACACAGGAGACCCTGCAGAAGGACAGGCAGAGTTTACAGTAAAGCAAAGATACAGAGAGAATTATGTCTTTAAGCAAGAAGGCAGGCAGAATCACGTGGGTACGTGCTCCATGTGGGAGTTTGGATATCTTTTTTATGTACAAGAAAGTCACTCCCCCATTTCAGGGAACTCTGGTGATTTTAACTGTATAATGTTATACTTATCAACATTTTTTTCCTTAGGGATTACTTTTGAATGTCAGTATCTTAAAGATGTCTTCCATATTTTTTGCAGATGGTCAGTGTTCCCTCATGACTCTTAATCATGTTAGAAGCTTACAAAATATTTATGAAAGAGAAATTCTGATCTAAATAAAATCTTAGCCCAATTCAGGAGGGTCTTTAAAGAGTGTTCCCCTTGTCTGGGTATCGTGGGTCTGTGGGCTATGGAAAACAGGAACGCTATATGCTTTGTAGAAATAGAGGCCCTGTGTCATTTTTGGTCTGGGCCCTATTAAATGATTATAAGTATTATACACAAAAGTATTTTTTCTTCCTTTAACCATAACTTCCAAGGTATACTCTTCTGGATCCGTCTGTCTTCCTGGCCTGTGAATGTCTTACTTCCAGCCCAAGAGAAATGTGACTAGATGTAGTAGGATAGGACAAAGGAATTACGTTTGACATTTTATTATAGAGAATTCAAACAGAATAGAACCCTGTGTAGTAAGAGTGATGAAAAAAAATCGTTGGAGGTAAAGGACTCAAAATTCCTGGGCTCCAAGATCTAAAAACAATGAAAAATTATGAGAAAGTCATAGAAAAGATAAAATATCTAAGGGAAGAATCAGAGTGCTGAATTATATTTCCGAGTAGATCACATGGATGACGCGCCTGTGCTCTGGAATCTCTAGGTCAGCACGCGGCGTCTTTGGCTGAGCCCCTCCACTAGGCTCCAGCAGACCAGATCAAACTGAGCTGCAGCGCTCATGCTAAGCGCCCCATAATTAGGTGACCCTTGAGGGGGACGGACAGATCCAAACACAGACCAGGATTTCCTGAAAGACCTGAGTCAGCATAGAAAGGCAGCCCCCTCTTTTTAACACTTTCTGAACCGAAGTGCCTGGTGTTACCCAGATTATGTTCCTGGTCTTCTCTTTCCTTGTTTCCACCTCACAGAGCTTATGGCTTTGCCACTGCCTGGTGGGAGCGTTGATGCTGTTAGTGGACTGGAGGCCTCCCTGAGTCATGGATCCCGAATGAAAACTAGTTACATCCATAAATAAATTTGGGGTGATTTTGTCTTTTGAAAGGGATTATTTAAATTCACACCAATTGCATTTACAAAGGCTAATAATAGGAAGAAAATGCCAACTAAAACAAAATTTTTAAAACTTCGGAAAGCATAGTGGGATGAATATTGTCACTAGCGATAGATATAATGATGGAATATACACATTATGTAGCTAATATAATGTATACTTAATTAAGTATTCAAGGAAGATCAAATCTAACACCATTCTTTTAAAAATTTGTGGTGAGTCCATAGCTGAAAAATATCAAACATAAATACAATGTTAAATAAGTGCACAAGAGATGTTTTACAGCACAGTATACTGTATTTAATACTGTGAGTAGATTACCATTTTTAGAATATTTAAGAATATAACAATTGATAATATTTAAAGAATATAATTAGTTCATACAATGCTAAGTAAATATCCCATCTGCAACACAGAACTTTCACGTGAAAATACGCTGGACAAAACGACTTCATAAATTCTTCATGTTCACATAGTACCTGGAGTGGCGTTGGGTCAGGTCTGGAAGCCGCGCGTCCCGCAGCGTCTCAGCTCTGCTCTCAGAGTCTCAATGTCTCTCTGCCTGATTGTGGCCGTTACGGCTTTTTGAGCTCTCGAACCCCTCCGGTTTTCAGCAGACCATAAAAACGAATGATTAACAACATTTTAAAACGTGGATACCGAAAGTTCCTTAGGACAGAAACTTCTTCGGGGTGGGCACTAAATGATTTAATTAGCATAACAATCTTATCGGAGTTTTTGGCACAAAGGGCTCAGTAACTTTTAGTTGGAATTATTTTATTGTCGTGATTGCAGACTTCTTGACTAAGAGAACATAATTGTGGGGCAATATTCACATCTCAGTTCTGAAATGCTTCCTGAGACTCCTCACAGTTTGGCTTTGAGGATCTAAAGACACAGAGAATATCACAACTGTGTCTTGTAACTGTAAGCAGGTAATTTCAGCCCTTAACTACCCTTTAACGCCACGAGTCTCAGAATTTCGTCACTTGGCTGCTATCAGAACTTCCCGTTTTAACACGTGCCACATCACAAAAGATTGTGGCTTTTGTGTAACACGTTTCACCATGAAAGGGAAATCTATGTCAACTAAAACTTGCCTTCTCTATCTTTCTTAAAATGCTGCTTTACTCAGCTGGCTGTTTTGTTACTTTAAGTGTACTTTTTTGCTTAAAAAAAAAAAATATATATATATATATATACACACACACACACACACACACACCCTGAAAATGTAGAATAATTTGAATGAGTCTGTGGATTTAAACTGAGATATTGGCTTTTCTCCTGACAGAAGTTACCTGGAGTTCAAAAATGTATTTGTCACTGTAGATAATCAGCTGGTCACTGGCGACTCTCTAAAATCATATGAAAACAGGATGATAAGCTCACTCAAAAACAAAGAATTCCTACAAGATGGATTAATTAAATAAAATTTGACATTGAAAGATGGAGTAGTCAAAGTTTGACCTATGAAGTTACATAGGAAAAAATTATACCAAATAAAATTCTTGAGCACACAGGAAAATATGTCATTATTGTTCAGTTCCTTCAACTTATACTTGAAGAAGCTGATATTAAAAGCATTTAGCCCTGGTATGGTGACACATGCCTGCAGTAACTCTCATTTGTGAGACTGAGGTGAGAGAGTCAGTGGAGCCCAAGAGCTGCGGACAGTCTGGGTAACATAGTGAGACCTGTGTCAACAACAGCAACAACAACAACAACGAGTCAATTTCCTGCTCAATTCTGAGTAGCTAAGATAGATAACCTAACACAGATGTCTTCTCACACTCCATGGAGCTGATCTTATTGTTCCACTGTCTACTCGTGACTGGACAAAGCCATCTTTATTACTCTCATAGATCCAGGTTACCTCTTCCTTTTACTTCTGCTATTGCTACCTCTAAACTTTACCTTTTCTTCCTGTCTCAGCGATGCCCTGCGGTGTTGTTTCTGAAAACAAACCAACGGGCTCTGCAGTCCACTCCCCATACCCCACTAGGAGCCTGGAGATAGAAAACAAGTGAATTCCTTTGAACAGACTCCTCCATTCATTTTATTGAAGACAACATTTGAAAACCATCAGGTTGGAGTTTCCACAGTTACTTCTGCTTTCTACTTCATCCGCATCAGAACTGTTGAACAGAGTTATGGTTAGCCTTAGGATAAACAGGAGAAGCTGGGTTTGCAGAATGTTTAGCTTGTTTGTTGAAGATAAGTGTCTTTAATTTAGAGTGTCATGAAGGGAAGTGAAGTCACCTGGTTTCTGATTATTTATGTTGTTTATTCTATGAAAGTACCTCATTATCTATCATTGCATGTCCAATGAATTATTATAAGTGATAATTCCTCATAATTAATTTTGTTGCTACCCTCCTACTATATATGAAACAAGTTGAAGACAATGGCAGTAATTAATGAAAGCCACCCTCAGGAGTTCATTCTACTGGGCTTTGCTAACATACCCTGGCTGGAGCTTCCTGTGTTCATTATTCTTCTGATAACATACCCCACGGCCATGATGGGAAACATCGCCATCATCCTGGTGTCCAAGTTAGACCCCCGTCTCCATAGCCCCATGTACTTCTTCCTCACCAACCTCTCCTTTCTGGACCTGTGTTACACCACGAGCATTGTTCCCCAGATGCTCTTCAACCTGGGAAGCTCCAAGAAGACCATCAGCTATCTGGGGTGTGTAGTTCAGCTTTATGTCTTCAGCATAATGGGAGGCACAGAGTGTCTGCTCTTGGCCATTATGTCCTTTGACCGCTATGTGGCCATCTGCAGGCCTCTGCACTACACCCTCATCATGAATCAGCGCCTCTGCCTCCTGCTAGCATCCACTGTGTGGTTGGGTGGAATGGCATACTCTTTCTCCGAAGCTACACTTACATTACAGTTGCCCCTGTGTGGCATCAACAAATTGGATCACTTGCTATGTGAGATTCCTGTTCTGATCAAGACCTCCTGTGGTAAGAAGGTGGCTAATGAGCTCACACTCTCCCTGGTATGCATTTTTATGTTAGCTGTCCCTCTCTTTTTAATTCTTGCTTCATATACTAGTATTGGACATACTGTGCTTAACATTAAGTCTTCTGAGGGACGGAGAAAGGCCTTTGGGACATGTTCCTCTCACCTCCTCGTGGTTTTCCTGTTTTATGGCCCAGCCATCAGCATGTACCTTCAGCCCCCCTCCTCCATCTCCAGGGACCAGCCCAAGTTCATGGCTCTCTTCTATGGAGTGGTGACTCCTACCCTCAACCCCTTCATCTACACCCTGAGGAATAAAGATGTGAAGGGGGCCCTAAGAAACCTGGTAAGAGGCATTTTCAGATCCAAATGAAATATGCAGACATAAAATAAAATTATTTAACAATTATAATAGATTTCACAGGCTTCCCTAACAATTCATGTCATATTAATTTCTTAGGTTCTTGGAAAAATATGTTTTTATATTCTTTCTAATTATGTTAGGCAAGCATTATATTTAGTTGGTATTCACCAGTATGGGTAATCTATTTGTAAAAAAGTATGAAAATAGTATATACTGAAATTTCAACAGTGCTCACTAGTTTAGAAGCTAATAGTCTAAGGTTCAATGGAGTCACTGTAAAAATAGCATGACAATCACTCATCAATGGCCTTCCCATCAGTTTCACCTAGGAAGCAAGTTATCACACTGTTGGTCTGGCCCAAGTCTTGGTGCAGAGCCTGGCTGCACTAGATGCTCTGTATAAAGCATTTTGTGTGTTCACACAGGCATGGATTTCATAAATTGACCACCCTCAATTTATGTCAATGTTATTTAAAAATACATTACAATTTTAAGCCTTTGTATTTTCAAATAATTTATCATTAAATGTTAAAATGAATAGAATAAAGAGATAAAACTTTTCTATACATTTCTTAATGTTCCTTTTAAATATAATCACAAGTCTGTATCTATGAGAGAAGAAAGCAGTGATATTGTGACTGCATCATGGAATTCTTGTGTATAAATTAGAAGATACACGCATATCTTTTGAAATAGTGCAAGAATCAGTATAAGAAATAAATAATTCATGTTTCTTTTAACAAAAACAAATTGATTAACAAGCAATATATGTATTGTCAGTGATTCAAAATTTGGATGTTAATAATGCTCAAAATCTGGATAATTAAAAGTTAAAAGTGCTAAAATTTATTTCTAAGACACTTTTCTTGGGAATGTGTCCCTTCAGAATTTGTGTTTGATTTTAATGTCCAGAGAGATTGTACTAAGACAGCAACCTATAAGAGCTGATTAGGTGGGAAGAGTCTTGCTGAGAGTTTGGTCTTTTTCCCTTCTGCCCCACTCGCACAATGACATGGTGCTGCTCCTCTCCAGCGATCAGTGAGATGCCACCCTGGAACCCAAGATGGGCCTTGCCAGACACTAAGTGCCTGCTGGTGCTTGTCTCAGGCTTCCTGTATCCAGAACCGTGAGAAATAAATTGCTATTGCTCACAAGTTACCCCATCTCAGATATGAAGCTCAAAGGGACTAAGTAATACTCAAAATAAAAATATTGTCATAAAGTAGCTATAATTAATGAGATAAAACTAAAGATTTTCCACTATTTAGTGTTAAATTCATATGTTGAAAACTCAACAAGATGTTGTGCAGTGAAGAAACAAGTACTGTAAGAAGAGCAGGCAGTTCTGAGTTCCATATTCTAGATCTCAGCCCTTCGTATGAGAAAGAGCTAGTGAAATTTCCTCACTCTATACTCTGGTGGTGGTTTTGGTTTTTTGTTTTGTCTTTTGTTTTTTGTTTTTTTTCCTGTGCAAAAGATTTTAATACAGTGAGATCCCAATTGTTGATTCTTTGTACTATTTCCCGTGTGGTCTGGGTTTTGTTCATAAAGTCTTGTCTACACCTATGTCTTCAAGAGTTCTTCCTATTCTACCATCCAGAAGATTAAGTGTTTCTGTTTTAGTATTTAAATCTTTGATCCATTTTGATTTTAGTTTAGCACATGGCAAGAGACATGGGTCTAGTCTTAGTCTTCAGCCTGTGAAAAGTCAGTTTTTGCAGCACCATGTATTAGAGGTCATCTTTCGTCCAGTGCAGGCACTTGGCCCCTTCATTGAAGATGAGGTATTTGACTGTGTTTGAGGTTGTTTTTGCATTTTCTAATCTGTTCCATTGATTTTCAAGCTTGTTTTTTTGTTTTGTTTTGTTTTTTCCAGTACCATGCTGTTTTATTCACAGTAGCTTTGTAGTATAATTTCAAGTCAGGGATTGTGATGCCCCTTGCCTTGCTTTTGTTGCCCAAAATTGTTTTCGCTCTTCTAGGTCTTGTCTGGTTCCAAATGAATTTTAGGATTGTTTGTTCTAATTTTGTGAAGTATGCTATCGGTATTTCAACTGGGATTGCATTAAATCTGTATAGTAATTTAGGAAGTATGGCCATTTTCATGATATTGGTTCTTCCTACCCAAGAGCAAGGTATATCTTTCCATTTTCTGATATCCTCTTCTAGCTCACTTTTCAGAGAACTCAAAAAAATCAGACCTCCAAAATTTAAAAACCCAATCCAAAAATGTTCATCTGAAATGAATAGACACTTCTGAGATGAAGAAGTACAAATGACAAATAAATATATGGAAAAAATGTTCAGCATCACTGGTCATTTGAGAGATGAAAATTAAAACAATATTGAAATTCCATTTCACTCCAGAAAGAATAGCTATTATCAAGAAATCAACCAGTAACAAATGTTAGCAGGGATGTGGGGAAAAAAGAACACTCCTCCACTGTTGGTGGGAATGTAGACTGGTCCAACCACTGAGGAAATCAGTGTGGAGATTCCTCAGAAAAACTAAAGGTAGAAGTTCCATTTGACCCAGCTATTCCACTTCTTGGTATTTTCCCAGGAGAATTAAAAGTAATATATGTACACCCATATTTATAGCAGCACAGTTTGTAATAGCTAAATCTTGGAAACAGACCAAATGCCCATCAGTTGATGAATGGGTAAAGAAGATGTGTTTTTTTAATATAATGGAGTGCTACTCAGCCATAAAAAGGATAAACTTGAGACATTTCTAGGTAAATGGATGCACCCTGAGAGCATAGTCTTAAGTGAAATAAATCAGACACACATGAGTAAATATTGCATTGTTTCTCAGGTATAAGAAACTGAAAGTGTAAATAAGGAGCAAAACGTATAACAGATATTGTGAAATAGGAAGAAAATGCTCAAAGGGGAAGAGAAATTATGGAACAGGGAGGGGGAAAGGAAAGAAAGGGAAAGGAAAAGAAAAGAAAAAGAGAAATGCTGGAAGAAATGGAAAAAAACTGTCATAAATAATGAGAGGAAGAGGAGTAGAAAGGAAGGGATGAAAAGGGGAAAAAATCAATTTATATCATGTATGGGTACAAAATCCTTACAATGAATGTGATCATTATGTGTATCTATATTGTACCAATAAGATTTATTAATTAAAAAAGAAAAAGAGGCAGTAATTTGAACTTTTCTAGTATGTTTTCTGGCATGATCAAGAATGAAGCAAATAATTTTATGAAAACTTACAGTAGGTTGAACAAGAATCAACTTTATTCCAGATCCACCGTTTGAAAAAGGATAGTCCAGTCTTTAAAAGCAATGAATTATGGTACTGTATTTTGGAAAAATTCTATGGACTTTTAAGACTTGGATAATTTCTGGATACCTCCTGGCTAATTTTTAGAAAATATTTTAAAATTTTGGACACACATATATATACTTAAGGAAAAAAAATCAACATGTTAAATAGCATCTTTTGTTTTTGTTAGATAGGGTGTCCTTTGTCCACTCTCCTCTTATATAATAAGAAAATATTTTTAGTTTCTGAGGCAAAATTAATCAAAATTTGTGTCAAAAGTATAGCCATACATACTAGTTACAGGTTACAAGTTTTCTCTCTGCTCTCTTAGATTATACTCTGTTCTGGACTAGCACCTGACTGCCTCCACCTCATTGGGATGTGTTCAGAGAAAAAGAAGCAGTAGGAAGACACTGGCAAGCTATACCTCCAAAAGCAAATAAAATTGAGATAATTCCTTGCATCCTAGCATATCACAATGGAATAATATTAGACATCAATAGAGAAAGAAACCATACAAATCACACAAACATAGAGAAGTTGAAAAATACACTTTTGAAAGATCAGTGGGTCATTGGAGAAATCAGAGAGGAAATTAAGCAAGTCCTAAAACCAAATGATAGTGGAAACCAAGCACACTGGGATTTGTGGGACTTAAATGCAAGCAGTTCTAAATGGGACGTTTATGGCTGCGAGCACCTGCATTAGAAAAATAGAGCAAGCTGAAATAAATCATCTCAAGGTCCTACAAAACCAAGAATAACAACAACAACAACAACAACAAACCAAGAGCAGTGGAAGGAAACGGGTAATAAAGACTGAAGTTGAAGTTAATAAACTGGACACTAACAGAGCAGTATGAAGGATCAATGACTTAAAGGTATAGTTCCTTGAAAACACAAACAAGATTAATAAACTCGGCAAAATTTACTGAAAGCAAAGAGGCACTAATGAATAAAAAGAAAACCCTGAAATTATGTGGATTAACAGCAACTACTTTCAAAAGCATATATTCCTGTAAATTGGCAGGTCTAGAAGAAATAGATAAATTCCTAGACATAAATGACCTTTCTGCAGAAAGAATGAACAATAAACTATAAAAATTTAAACAAATCGATATAAAGCTATGAAATCAAAGTAGCAAACAAAACAAAACAAAACAACTATCCCAACAGCATCAAAAAAGCCTGGGACTCAATAGACTTCCACAACACACTAAAAATATTGTACAGTAGTACTAAGTTGGCTTCATCCCATTGATGCAAGGGTGGGCCAACATAGACAAATCAGTAAGTGTTTCACACAGCACATAGAACAAGGGATAAAAATCACGTGAACATATCAACAGAGGCAGGCAAAGGCTTCGATGATATTCGACATCCCTTCTGTCATGGCTTACGTCTGGATGTTCCCCTGAAGCCTCATGCAGTCACAGGAGCAGTCAGAGATGGCTAGATCTAGACTATGTACTGCTGGGATTGAGGATGTGTGTTTGCTGAGCCAAGTCCACTGACTGGTTTGGCATAGTTCTGGCTAGGATTAAGGGCATGAGTGCCACGCCCACTCTAGGGTGGGGAGCCTGCATAAAATATAAGGGACAGAAAGAGGGCTAATGTGCTCTCACCTGCCTGCCTGCTGGGGACTGTTTTTCCTCTGCCGGGCCACCCTGCCTGGGAGCCAGTCGACTATGGACTGAAACCTCTACAAACACCAAGCTACAATAAACCTTTACTCCTTTAATTTGGGGTGTCTTTTGTCTCAGCAATGAGAAAAGTAACTAAGACGCCATCACTGAAAATTACTCTGAAAAATAGGTAGAGAGGGATATTACTTTGAGTTGATAAAACCATACAGTAGAAACCAATAGCCAAAATCATGTGGAACAAGGGAAACCTGAAAGTGCTTCATGTAAAATGAAGAATGAGACAAGGCTGTCAATTCTCACCGGTCCTGCTTTGAAACTTAACCCTGGGCAATTAGAGAATAAAAGTGAGACAAAGAGGAAAGGAAGAAGTTATATTATTGATATTTGCTGACAATATGATTCTTTACATAGAATTCTCTAAATATGCCACTAAAACACAGATTTGATGAGTTCAGCAAAGTATCAGGATACAAAAACAATGTATATGAAATAAACAGCTTTCTTATATAACAATGATGAATCTTGTGCAAAAGAAATGAGGAAAACAGTTCTATTCCCAATAGCTTAAAAGAAAAATTTGTTTGGAATTAGCATAACCAAGAAGATGAAATACCTCCATCATGAAAGTTACAGAACATGGAAGACAAATTCCCTTGCCCATGAATCAGTGAACTAATAGTGTTAAAATGGTCATTTAACCAAAGGTGATCTACAAATTCAATGATACCACTATTAAGATACCAACAATTGTGTTCAAAGAACTAGAAGAATAATGCTAAAAGGCATATGGAATCAGAAAAGACAGAGAATAGACAAAACTTCCTTGAACAAAAAGTACAACATTGGAACCATCACAATACCAAATTTAAAATTATGCTGTCTGGTACTGGAACATGACAGACATGTAGACCAATGGAATAGAAATAAATGACAGAAAAACAAACACATGCTCCTACAGTCATCTCATTTTTGACAAATGGGCCCTAAACCTACCATGGAGGAAAACAGCCTCTTTAAAACATGGTGCTTGGAAAACTGGATATCTACATGCAGAGAAATGAAAATAATTCCAATCTCTCACCCTGTACTAAAATTAAATCACAATGGATCGATGACTCAGACATAGACTGATGAATTTGAAACTGATAGAATAAGACACAGAAGAAACACTTGAATTCATAAGCATAAACAATGACTTCATAACTAGCACCTCAATAGTACAGGAAGTAATATCGAGTATCAACAAGTGAGACTAGATCAAATTAAAACCTCCTGTGCCACAAAGGAAACAATCAATAGAATAAGAGACAATGTACAGAATGAGAGAAAACCTTTTAAGAGATGTATAGAAATAACTTTAGCTAATGTAACTAGGAAAATAAGAGTATACACAAATAAATAAATGTAGGGGCAGAAGACGAGGCTTACAAATGATACCAGAGTTGTACTAAAGGTCATAAGAAACTATAATAAACAAGTATATACAAAAAATGCAGATACCTAGAAAAAAATGGGTACATTCTTAGACACATGAGACTTACACAAACTGAAAATATTAACAGAGCAATAGTAACTAAGGAAAGTGAATTGATCATAAAAGGCTTTCTGCAATGAAAAGCACAAGACCTCTTTATTTCACTGGTGAACTCTACCAAACTTTTAAAGAAAGCGTAATACAAATTCTTACCAAAATTTCAAATACACCGAAAGGTTAGGGTAGCTCCAAATTCAATTTTATGTGGCAGCATTACTTATAAATGTTTTACCAAACAAAACAAGGACAAAACAGTAAAAGAAAAGTACATGCCTATATTCCTGAGGAACATGAATGTAAAACTTTCCAAGATAACACATTCAAATTCAATTCTACAGCACATTATAAGGCTCATTTATTATGATGAAATGGGATTCATCCCAGGGACGCAGGAATGGTTCAACAAATCAACAAATTAATACATCAAAAGATTTAAAATAAAAACCATTTAATCATTTTGATATGTGCAGAAAAGTCAATTCACAAACATCAACATTCTTTCACAATAAAAATTATCAACGAGATAGGTATAGAAGATAGTTTCCTCAACAAAATGAAGATAATAATTGAAATCTCACAGTTAATATCTTACTTAGCAGAGAAACGTTGGAAGGTTTCCACTAGGATGGGAACAGGCACAGAGTTCGTTCCCACCTGCAGGAGGCACCCTGGAAAGCCGCAGAGAGCAACTGGGTGAGAGGAAGATGCCAAAAGCATCCAAACGGAAAGAAGAATCAAAGTGTCCTTGTCTGCAGCTGACATGGCCTTGTATATCAGAGTTCCTAAACATTGCCCCCCACACTATGGAAACTAAAAATGAATTCAGTAAAGTTTCAGGATACAAATGAACATCTAAAGGTAAGTGTTGTTCATATTCACCAGCAATACACTATCTCTAAATGAAAGAAAATGACAAGAAAATGACACATTTACAAGAGCTTCCAAAGAAATTAATTACTTAGACTTAAATTTAACTAATTAGGCAAATGACTTTTACACTGAAATGTGTAAAACAGTGATGACGAAATTGAGAAAGACATACATGAATAGGAAGATACTCTGTGTTTGCAGGCTGAAGAATTAACAGTGTTAGGATGTCCATCCTGGCTTATTTGCTATGCAAATACAGTACAGCCCCTATCAAAAGCACAATGAATTCTTCACAGAAACAGAAAAACTAGTATTATGCTTTCTATGTAACAACAAAAGAACAGGAATATCCAAAACAATCCAGCACAAAGGACAAAGTTGAAAATACCACATTACTCTCTTCAGACTATGTACAAAACATACTAACCAAAACCAAATGTCACTGACATTGAAGGAGACACATAGACCAGTGGAACAGAGCAGAGGGCCCAGATGTAAAACCATGCTTTCTTGTTGACTGATATTCAACAAGGACATCAAGACGTGCAACAGGAGAGACGGCCTATTCAGTAGTGGTTTGATAAAACTGGATATACACATGGAGAAGAACGACATTCTACATACAAATGTCAACTCAGAACTGATTATTTAAATGTAAAATCTAAAACCTTGAAACTACTAAGAGATAATAGGGGAAAGCTCTGTGCCAATGAACTAGAAGTGAATTTTTGGGGATTATTTTAAAATCCCAGGAAACAAAAGCAAAGTATGTAAAAGAGATTGTATCAAACAGAGATGGAGACAATGCGAAGGCTGAAGAGACAACCTACAGGATGAGAGAAAACAACATCTGACAACAAGTCAAAATCCAAATATGTAAGACACTCAAATGACTCACTAGAAAAATCAATCTTACTGAAAAAATGGGGAAAGGACCTGAATAGACATGTCTCAAAGGAAACCATACAAACAAGAATAGAAAAAAGCTCAATAGCTAATAATCAGGGAACTTTTTTAAAAGCCACAATGGAGCAACACCTCGCTCCTCTAAGAATACCTACCATTGAAAACACAAGGTCACAACTCTCTGTAGGAAAGAGAATACTTGCACACTGTGAGCGGGCATGTGCAATAGCACAGTCACTGGAAAATGGGACCGTAGTTCCTCAGAATACTGAAAATCAAAAGAACTACCATGTAATCGGCGATAAAGAAATCGCGTGTGGAAGAGACACCTGCTTGTCTTCGTTTATTGCAGCACCGTTCGCTCTAGACGAGGTGCTGAATCAGCCTAAGTGACCCTCAGTGAATGGACACAGAACATGTGGTGCACTCGGGACACTGTTCGTCTCTAAGAACGAGTGACATCCTGGCATTTGTGACAACATGAGTGAACCCAGAAGACGCAATGCCATGTGAAACAAGGCCAGCACAGAGGCACAAACATGGCATGATAGTCCTTAGGGTGGATATTAGCCATGTTGCAGAACGGGAAACAGAAGATAGATTTGTGGCCACCGGGGACTGCGGGCAGAGGGCCGGGATGGGGTGCAGCGGGACCGTCAGAGAACGCAACACTGCAGGGTGACCCGAAGAGAGGCGATGGCATTATGCTGCCTTCCCAGATTCCACGAGTGCGAGTGCTCCCAGCACAAAGTGCCGACTGTATGAGACGGTACATTTGTTAACTAGCCGGACTAAACCAGGCCACCGTGTGTGTTTACTTCAAATTATGTTTCACTGCCAGCGAGACCATCAACTATGTATTTCTAAAAAATAAATACTAAAAGTGAATGATACTGAAAGTAAGAAACATTTAACTTTATATGGTCATCCATGTGCTTAGCTATATTTTCTTTTATTTTAATGTTAATTTCAATATTATTTAGCAAGAAGATGAAATAATGTAACTGAAGATCATTTTGGAAAAAAGAAATGAAAAGTAGATTTTGAAGTAGAAATTTGAAAGGAGGCTAGAAATATTGAGATAAAATTTCAAGGAAGATGTTATTATCCACTAGAAGAAATGGACTGTAATTGCAAAAAGAAAATAGATTTTTATGAAAGAGCATTTGATTTATAAAGGATGGATATACTAGAATTTGGAGCAGTTCCTTTTTGGAGCTATTAAAGGAATGTAATCATTTAATGGGCTGCAATAACCTAACTATAAAAGATTTATGTGTACAATGCTTTAGTGTATCATGATATACATGTTTTAACAAGGATTAAGGCAGAAAGAAGAGAAGTGGACAACAAAGAATTTCTACAGAGAGTTGTTTTCGTGGTCCTGGGGATGAACCCAGGGCCCTGCTCATGCTGGGGAGGTGCCCTTCCTCTAGCTACAGCTGCACCCCTACAGACGGCCCCTAGTGGTGGAGTTTGTTATAATCTTCTCCCGGGAGCGTTCTCTGCAAGTTCCTATGTGAAGCACCTATCCTTTTCAGATTTTTAAGATTCACTCTGTGTATTTATCGTGTTATTGGTATTAGGAAAGGGAGGAGAAGCAAGGACCATAGGGGACTGAGAGGACCTGAAATGCTTTGGCAGGGAAATGGCTTTGAGATTTGCTCCCCGAATTTTTCTTTCACTATTATGCCAGTAACCTCCCACTGAGCAAACAATATAGCTAAGCACACTACTGGGATTTCACCACCTTCTACTCTCAGTAGATTCATTATTGCAGATTGCAGATTCTGAAGTGCAACCAACCCTCTAGGAAACTATTTGAAAGACAGTCCAAATTAATGACTGAAGCTACCAGAATTTACTAGGTGACCCCGAGGAGAAAGGGCACATTTTACAGTGCATATAAGTGGGGTTATCAGAAAAAAAACAATTTATGATAAGCAGGTTGATTCTCTTGTCTAAGGAATTCTCTTGATTATATTTGCTATGTATACATTTAATTATTTGTTTAACCTACAGTTGCTATCAAATTTGTTACATTGCTTTGAGTGAAATGTGTTTTAAAAACACCTGAAAACAGAATATGTTAATCATGCTTTTAGACAAATGACTTTCAAAACATATTTTGATTCGATGATTTTTGTGAAGTCATTTGTCAGTTATTAAAAATAGTAATTTCTTATTAAATTTATTTTTATGAACCCACTTCAAAATGGTCATATTGATGTAACAATAATTTTTTGTACAACCTATTTTGTTTTGTGTTAACTGTGAAAATTAAAAAGAAATATTATTTTTTTGTGTCTCTTTGGCTATCATTTTATATGGCTTTTTACTTTTAATTGACAAATGATAATTGTGTATATTTGTAGGATGCAGTGTGATGTTATGTGTTACACTGTAGAATGATTAAACCAGTCTGATTAACATACTCACCACTTCATGCTTATCACATTGTGGTGAGAACATTTATAATCTACTCTTTCAGAGCTTTTGGAATATCTAATGTCTTATTATTAATGATAGTCATAAGACTGCACACTAGAAGTTCTTCATCCTGAGTGAAATTTATACCCTTTCCCATCCACCCTTGCATATCCCTCTTCCCCTCAATCCCAGCCTCTGGGAATCACTACTATACACTCTGCTTCCGTAAGTTCAAATTTTTAAAATTCCACACTTAAATGAAATTGTTTAATATTTAGTTTTCTATTCCTTGTTTTTTTCACTTAGCATAATATCTCCAGTTTTATCCATTTTGTTAAAATGACAAATTTCCCTCTTTTCAAGGCTGAGTAGTATTCTATTGTGTTTTACATGGTGTAACCCTTATGCATTCATCCAAGAAGAACATTTAGGTTGATTCAATGTATTGGCAATATTTATGCTGGAGTAGACACTGGAGGCAGCTGTCTTTTCAACATACTGCTTTTCTGTCCTTTGGACATAGGCTCATGAGTGTGACTGTGGGGTCATATGGCAATGTACTTTTAGCTTTGGAAGGAATTTCCACATTGTATCCCTACTAGAGGCATACTGTGCAAGCCCACCCACAGTGCGCAAGGGTTCTCTTCCCTCCTCACACTTGCAAACATGTATCTTTTTCCTTTATCATTATAACCGTCTTAACATGTGTGAGGACACGCCATTGTGGCTTTGCTTTATATTTCCTGGTGTCTAGTCATGTTGAGGTTTCTTCTTGTCATATATCTGTTGACCTTTTGTATATTTTTAAGAAATAGGTATTCATATTTTTTGCTCATTTGAATAGGGTTATTCATTATCTTACTCTTAAATTGTTCATATAGTTTAGATATTCATTCATTATCAGTTATATGTTTTGTATTTTGCACTAACTATCGCCTTTATCTTCACTCTGTTAATTATTTCTTTTGTGTGAAGAACATTTTGTTTTAGTGAAATCCCATTTCTCTTTTGCCTTTTGTTAACTGTGCCACATATAAACATCATTACCAAGATTCACATCATGAAGCTTTTTCTTCTATGCAGAGATTCTGTATATTATGTTAGGGACTATGGATATTTTTGCAATATTTATTCTTCCAATCCATAAGCCTGAGATATCTTTCTGTTTTTTGGAACTATCTTCAATTTTGTTCTTTGTTCAACCCTATGTTCAGTTATTTCTTCTACATTTTGTGGTATTGTTTATGGAGGTCTTTAATCCCCTTGAGTAAAGTTATTCCTAAATATTTTACTAGGTTGAGAGTATTTTAAGTGACATTGTCTGTTTAAATGTCTTTTTCAGGGAGTGGTCTACTAGCATTTAGAAACGCTAATGATTTTGGTGTATTGGGTTTTTTATACTGCAACTTTCTCAAAATTGGTTATCAGTTCCATAGATTTTGTCAGGGCTTGTAAGGTTTTCTGTTATAGTCATGTCATCTGCCAAGAGGGGTCATTTGACTTCTGTCTTTCCAATTTGGATGTTGACCATTTCTTTCTTCCGCCTAATCTCTGTTGCTAGTACTTCCAGTAGTTCATATTTTGCTTTCTAATGCTGTAACAAAACATCTGAGGCTGTTTTGTTATCGAGTAAAGATGTTTTCCCACTATTCTGTTGGCTCGCAGGACTCTAATGAGCACCCTTGTCAGCATCACAGTGTGGCAGATGGCCTCATGGCAGTAGCAGAGAGAGAGACCACATGGAAAGACAGGAAACTGGAGACCAAGGGAAGACAGAGACTGGGCCTGCCAGGCTTACACTTTTCATAACAACCCTCTCTTGAAAGAACTAACAGGGTAGCACGATAATTTCATTAACCCTTCCCAAGGGCAGAGTCCCAAAGA
Source organism: Hystrix cristata (assembly GCA_004026905.1). Lineage (NCBI taxonomy): Eukaryota > Metazoa > Chordata > Mammalia > Rodentia > Hystricidae > Hystrix > Hystrix cristata. The sequence goes on from PVJO010009450.1 coordinate 27,730, forward strand.
CCTAGATGATTCTCAGAAGGCCCATCTCTGAAAGGTCCCAGCACCTCAGAGCTGTCACACAGGCAACCAGGCTTCCAGTCCAGGAAACAGCAAAGGGCAACTCAAGCCATTGTGATACCACAGTGCTGTGATGAACGGAAGTGGTGGGAATGGGCTTCTGTGTTTTCTAATTTGCCGGTATAGTGCTGTTCACATATATTTATAATCGTTTGTGCTTCTATTATAATGGTTGCAACATATTTTCTGCACCTCTGATTCTATTTACTTGAGTTATATTTCTTTCTTTTCTATTTAGTCTAGTGAAGATTTGTTAATTTTGTTTTATATTTATTTTTATATTTATTTTAATCATCTATCTCAGAGCAGGAAAAACTTCTTGTTTGCTAATGTTAGGGCATTTCTAGACTGAAGAAAACCACTGTCAAACCATCCTTATTTCTACCTTCAAGGCTTCCCCATATGCACATCTGCCTTTTTGTTGTTTTTACCATTAGGGTTAAAATGCTTTGCTGTCTTTTTTTTTTTTTTTTTTTTTTTTTTTTTTTTTTTTTTTTTTTTTTTTTTTTTTTTTTTTTTTTTTTTTTTTTTTTTTTAAGTAAGGTCTGGTTACTTGGAAAAATGAGAAAAAATGCTTTACCACCTTCATACAAAAATCAGTCTCAAGATTGTTCTTTCTGTACATAAAAGGTAGAGTACACTTTCACATTCAGATGTGATATATGCATTTCCTCCAACAGGGTTTCCCAAAAGTTACCTGAGGAATTCCTCATGCTGGAATACACTGAACATACACAACCTAGAAACGGGCAATGAAGAGTTTACTATAGATAAACCATTTCTATTGGAGTTCCCATCAATAATTATGGCATTCTTTATTCTGGGATTTTTGTATGAAGTTTTTAGGAATTCCCGATTTTGTAGAGTCTAGATCACACTTACATTTCTGAAACAAATGATCTTTTGCATCGCTTATATGGTTCACACATTATCCCAGGACAGAGGGTAACTCAAATAAGCAGGTAGAAAAGCTATTATCAGTCTTTATCACTACACTTTTTACATAAGTATTGGTGGATTTCACTTCTAAGGCTAAAAAAATACTATATTTCTCTATATGTGAGACTAAGAAAGACAAATGATAGCTAAGCAAAGTGATAAAAGGTAATATTTGATACCACAACAGTTTACTTATGTGTGTTCCTAAACATTTCATGACAAGCAGTCAGTACTCAGCCAAAAATTTGCCCATTTTTAAATTACCTACAATTTTTCCAAACTGAATAAATAAGAATCCAGTAATTTCAGGAATGAACCAGCACAAGATGATCTGGATTATTTTTTGGTGAGTTGGTAAAGTTGCAGTTGATTTATATCCAAGATAACATGAGTTTTCTTCAGTTATTTAACTAGCTCTTCATGACACCAGAAGTCATGCTGAAAATAGGCATCATGAAAAATTGAACTGACCTTTTTTATTTTGTTGTGTTTATTTATTTACTATGAAATATCATTGAATTAATCTTATATTAATTCAAAACCAAATAACAGCAAAATACATCAGTTTGCCACCATAAATTGTAACTAACTTTATTACACTGTTTTGGGTGTGAGCTCTACAACTAAATTTTAGATTTTCACCTTTTAATGATACAGATATCAAATATAATTTACATTCAGATTTGCACTAATGAATCATAAGTTATATTATATTATTTTTTCATATAATCAAGTTGCTTCATATTTCAAAAAAATATTTCTCTTTCATATGGATTCTTACACAGTTTGAAAAGTCACTTTTGTCTGATAAATTCATGTACAGAAGTGTTTTCAGGTTAGGAGTCAATATTAATAGTATTTCTTGTTTTCTAATTAATTCAAAAATCTCATGCATATGAAATTCAAAAGAAACATTAAAATTTATCCATACTTTTTGTTTCTTTATACTGTCCATTTTAATATTTAATGATATATGCTTTAATTAAAGTGTAAGACCACAGCACATTTAATGCTAAATAAGACAAAATTGTTTAAAGATTTGAAAGACATAATAGCACCTACATGTATTGGTGCAGATACACTTACTCACGTTCTTCTGAAGCACAGATTTCTTCGCCCTAAACACACAGTAAAGTAAGGTGACGCATACAGACAGCTTCAAATCAGAGTAGCAAACAGCTTCTTACAGGACACTGAGAGGAAGCTCACTGGCACTTCTTGATGGCATGCCGTTTAATGAGGACTAGCTTGACCTAATAAATTAATATTATATTTAAATTTTTTTCATTGCTCAACAAATTATTACTTAAAGTATAATAGAACAATTTTAGTGTTTGATAAAAAGAGAGTGACCATGCAGGCGCATATTAACTGAGAATGATACCTTATATGATAAGATAGAATATGAGAAATAAGAAAAATGAATATCATTTAAGAAGAACACGTAACATAATTTTAGATTTTGAGA
>PVJO010009450.1:30293-69630 GCA_004026905.1 Hystrix cristata
TGCTGGGGATCGAACTCGGGCCCTTGTGCTTGCAAGGCAAGCACTTTAACCACTGAGCTAAATCCCCAGCCCCTCCCTAATATTAAATGATTGCATTTGATGGTCACTAACTGTTAATTGGAGCTGAAAGTACCCCTCATCAGCCTGCCTAATGCCCCCTTCACATCCTTATTCCTCAGGGTGTAGATGAAGGGGTTGAGGGTAGGCGTCACCACTCCATAGAAGAGAGCCATGAACTTGGGCTGGTCCCTGGAGATGGAGGAGGGGGGTTGAAGGTACATGCTGATGGCTGGGCCATAAAACAGGAAAACCACGAGGAGGTGAGAGGAACATGTCTCAAAGGCCCTTCTCCGTCCCTCAGAAGATGCAATCTGAAATATAGCATGTCCAATACTAGCATACGAAGCAAGAATTAAACACAGAGGAATAGCTAACATAAAGATGCATACCACAGACAGTGCAAGCTCATTAGCCTCCTTTTCCCCACAGGCGGTCTTGATGAGAACAGGAATCTCACACACCAAGTGATCCAGTTTGTTGATGCCACACAGGGGCAGCTGCAGTGTAAGGGTGGCCTCTGAGACAGCGTAGGTAATCCCAGTCAGCCACACAGTGGATGCTAGCAGGAGGCAGAGGCGCTGACTCATGATGAGAGTGTAGTGCAGAGGCCTGCAGATGGCCACATAGCGGTCAAAGGACATAATGGCCAAGAGCAGACACTCTGTGCCCCCCATTATATGAAAGACATAAAGCTGAACTACACACCCCAGATAGCTGATGGTCTTCTTGGAGCTTCCCAGGTTGAAGAGCATCTGGGGAACAATGCTCGTGGTGTAACACAGGTCCAGAAAGGAGAGGTTGGTGAGGAAGAAGTACATGGGGCTATGGAGACGGGGGTCTAACTTGGACACCAGGATGATGGCGATGTTTCCCATCATGGCCGTGGGGTATGTTATCAGAAGAATAATGAACACAGGAAGCTCCAGCCAGGGTCGGTCAGCAAAGCCCAGTAGAACAAACTCTTCAGGGTGGCTTTCATTAATTACTGTCATTGTCTTCAATTGTTTCACCTACAGTAAGAAATGGAAATTAAAAGATTTATGAGGAATTAATACATATAATTATGCATTGTCTGTGTATTCACAGAGGTTGGGGTGCAATAACTTGTGAGGCAAGTAATATAAATGATTTCCATCAGGTGACTAAATTTCTTTTCAGAACACTACAAATTAGTAGCAGTTACCTTCAAACGCTTTGGTAATGGTTTGAAATTGGGTTTTTTCCTCTCTACAGTAAGGCTGACTGTAGCTGTTTTCTAGAGTTTTATTAGGAGTCAATGACAAGTAGCAGTGATTGTTCCTGGAACCTCAAAAATAATGATTTTCAAACATTTGTGTGCAAGAGCTGAGGAGACTTGAAATGTTTGTTGATTCCTAACTTCATATGTCTGAAAGAATAGATGAGGCACCGGGAACCGGAATCAGATAATTTACTTTCCAGCACAATGCTGGTCACAGAAATGTTATAAAGAGTAAAAGTACCAAGGCAGCGATAATTGAAAAGAAGGCAGAGATGTGACGTTGAGAAGCATCCAGATAGTCTTGTCCAACTCGAGCAGTCAGTGAACAGTTACATCAGTCCCATGGGTAATCAGGAGACTTCGAGTTTAAAGGGCTGTGCTTTATCTCTTTATATTTGCCTAGAAATCAACACACTTACATTTTCTTAAGTATAAATTGAAATATTTAAGCTGTGCCACCAGTCTTTCATTATTTAAGAATTTGTTTTTGTGTGTAAGTTCTTTTGCCTAATAATTCAGTTCAGACTTTGTTAATTTAATTTAATTTAATTTTTGGATTAAATTTTATTTATCCCCTTTGTAGGAATTTTCCATCATAGTGCTCTTGTCACCCCATTTTAATCAAAGGTTTGGGATGGATATCCATGACAGCCTGCTTATATCTAGTAACAATTACATTTTTACTTTCATCTAAGTGCTTTTAGTATAAAAACCAGTATCCCAATTCAGGCCTATAAGCTTCTGATTTATAAGTCATTTCACCCTTCCATGTCATATGTCCTTCTTTTTCAGCTAAGATATACACTAAAAACAATTCTACTGGCTGAATAGAATAGCTTTTTGTAATAAATAGCTAAAGAAAAATTTTAATTATATCCTTATTTACATTTCATGGCAAAGTATATTTCATGAAATCCACACTCTTTTATAAGATGAATATTCAGATGAGGAGTTAAGATAGAACCCAGCTGAAAAAAAAATTTTCAGTTGTTCTTCCAGTCACCCAGTGGTGAGATGATCAGACTATATTCTTAGGATAACAAAGCACGATTTATTTTATTAAATTCTGTAGCGTCATCCTGTAAGGCTTCACACAGTACTACTCAGAGTTAAGACATAAACACTCCCCTTTGACATCATGCTATTCTAATTCAAGAGTGTAAAATTGCAATAAAGAAATAATAATAGCTCCAACTGATTCCAATAAGTCCTGTGTGGCAACACTCTAACAAGGTTTTTACATCAGAGGTTTAATACCTGTGTTGTCCCTAGGAAAACATTTAGCACCATGTCCCTCAACCCTCTTCCTACATTGACAAGAGAAGGAGGCATTATAGACAGACAAGGACCAGCATGTCTAGATAAGTATCATCTAAAGGACACGGGGATCTGGGCAAACTGATGTCATCCATAGAAACTGCCTTCCTGCCCAAATACTAAGTCAACTGCTCCCTGAATTGCTTATCATACAGAGAACAAAGCAAGTCCATGCCATCAGCCCTACATCATTTACTCATCAACCCTCTCCCTGCAAAAACAGACCAGGACAGAGCTCTGTGGAAGGCCATAGTCCAGCCAGCCATCCCTTGACACTTCAAATTCTCACTGGCGATTTTCCTGCCCCAGACTAAGTGATTAGTTAGTCCAGCCTGCTGCCACCAGACATTGTTTTCTGGTGACTTCTTCTCTAGCACAGGAGCATTGGATGGTATCCTGTTTGGTAAGTAAGTCTCAATCTTTCTCTTTCCTATTGATGCCTTAACCATTCTCCCTCACAGGCTATACCTGGGTACTCTATTTATTAGTCTCTCAACAGCCTACTCCAGTCCCCCAGCACACTTGGGCTGTGGATGAGATATTGCCCATCTCCAAACACTGTGATCAATGAAATATTAGTGCTTGTACCCTGGAATATTGTTATCTATTGAGTCCTATGGTCTGCTAACAAGTCAGATGCTTAAAATCAAAAAGCAGTCAATGTCTTGAACTAGGTAGTGAGATACTGGGATTATAAATTGGGGGTTTCAAGATTCCATAGAAAGCATTTTAATCTAGGGATGTTTCCTGAATAAATGTGGCTTCTACACCTTATTTGCCTAATATGACTTGAGGCTTTGTTTTTACCACCATGCAAATTTAGAAATTATCTTAACTGAAATTATTTTTGTGGTGAATATTCTTAACTATAGGAAAAATTAATTGGATTCTTTAAAAAAAATTCCAAAACTGTAACCTCCCACATTATTAAATACAACATCTACTGTCTATTCATTTAACATTTTCACGGTCACGTTTTTTTTTTTTTTTCCCATGGTCTATTCTTCGTTTTCTTAAAGAATAATTTGATCCTCCTGGATTCTTCCCATATTTTATTTTATCTAACTACAGTATCAGTGACAATTACAGATATTCACACAGATTTTATTTAATTTGTATTATTTGGGATTTTGTTCATGTTTTTGACCTTGCTAAGTGTATTTTTCTGTGAATGGTGCCCGCCCCATGCCTCTCTAGTTCTCTTAATATTTCCCTAGAGATGCCACAGCAATTGTGCCTAATCAGTGTGATTTACTGTGAACTACATTTAAGTTCTTTAATTGTGTGTTTAGATTTTTCATCTTTTCATTATCATTATCATATTTCACTATTCTTAGCTCTTGATTCTGTAACTTTTGGATCTTTAACTTCTAGTGATTTTTTCCTTCCATATTTCACTAGAATTGTATCTATTATCTATGAGTGTGCAAAGTTATTTCAACAAGTTGACAGCCTGTTTTCATGTTGACATTTCTTTGTATCTCCACTAACATTTTCTTTCCAGTGTATCTTCTTTGTACTTCATTTTAATCACATATAATAGTTAGTTTGTACTTACAGTATATTTTAACTTTATACATTAAAATACCTCAAGAAAAAGTCAACAATATTTTTATGCCACTAAATCCTTGGTTGAAGCATGTGGAGAAGTCAATCCAGGAAATTTTGACCCCACATTAAAAATGATTCTGCTTTATCATCACACAATTAAAAGAAGTCTTCAACTGCTATTTTATTATTTAGTATCTTTAAGAAATACTATTTATTGAAATGCTTTAACTATTAACTAACATATTGAGAGAGAAAAATCACACAGAGAAATTTCATTATCCCTCGAGCCAGAGAACTAAGAATTCCCAAAGCTTAAAAAAGAGTCGCTAGCCTGAGGGTGTAAAACTTAGTGGAAGGGGTCTTGCTTAGTATGCTCAAGGTCATGATTTTAATCCCTACTCCCCCCACTAAAAGCTTAAATGAAATGTTCTCTGCTCTATGATTTACACATATTCCAACCTTCCTTGTAAAGCATAGCCCATGTAAACAAGGGTAGTTTTACTCACCTAATTTTGATAAATATCCTTCCATATGTGAAGAAAGGAATTAGTATTTTTTAAACTTCAAGAGACTCTGAGAAACTACAGTCCAGAGCTGCAAGCATTAAAAGCAGCTTCCAACTTCTTACGTTATCAGTTGATACGGGATGCAAAAGATAAGAAAGCCTAATATAAGAAGGCAATAGACATATCCAGAACGCCTGTGGGCGTGCTCTTCGCGTGCTTTTCTCAAGACTCCTGGGCATTCTGTTTACACAGTCCGTGGGTGTATCTTCATCTCAGATGAATTTGCAGAGAAATTTCCTTGGGCCCGTGCCCCACACCATGCAAATTCTACTGAGTCTAATTGGTTTGGAGTTGGTAGCAAGTCTCTTATTGGTGGTGATAAATTCATTCAATTTCTTAACTCATTAGAGGTTAATTTTATGTAAGACATGATTAAAGTCTTTTATTACCGCCTCAATTTTATTTTATTACCTATTGTTGGCTCATTCAGCACACTTTTATGTATTTTTGATTCAGTTTTGGTCTTTCATATGGGTTTAGGAATTTGTCGATTTCGTCCAGATTCTGCAACCTTGTTGTAGTAAAATTTTTTCAGTCTTTCATAATCTGGATTTCACTAGAGTCTTTTGTAATTTCACCTTTTTCATTTCTATTTGTGTAGATAAGGATTTCTTCTTTCCTATTTTTGCAGAGTTTGACTAAGGGCTTGTCTATTTTGTTTGCTTTTTCAAAGAACCAGCTGTGCAATTCATTTATTCCTGTGGGGATTTCTTTTTTTCAATTTCATTAAGTTTTTTCTGTAATCTTTATCATTTCCCTCCTTGTATTAAGCTTGAATTTGAACTGCTATTGTTCTTTTAGGTTTGTGAAGTAAATGATTAGTTTATTTGCGCTCACTGTTTTTCTAATGTAAAAATTCACAACAATAAGTTTCCCTTTTAGAACAGCTTTCACTTTGTCCTGTAGGTCATGTTATGTTCTAGGTCCCGTAGGTCATGTTGTCATCATCATTTGATTCTAAGAATTGTTTAATTTCATTCTTGAATTTTTCTATGATCCACCGAGTGTTCAGAAGAGTGTTATTTAATGTCTAGTTGTTTGTAAATATATGTGATTTCTTTTGAAATTGATTTCTAGTTTCATTCTGCTGTGATCTAATAGTACACAGGGGATGGTTTTGATTCTTTGGTATTTAAGCAGGCTTTATAGACTTGTATCTCCTTTGTTTTAGAGAAAGATCCATGTCCTGGTTAGAAGAATGTGTGTTCTGTTATAGTAGGGTAGACACTCTGTATACATATATTAAGCCCATTTGTTCAAACTTGAGGTTCCACTCTGATATGTATCTGTTAATTTTTTAGTTATCATTGTATGCAAAAGTGAAGAATTGAGATTATGTGTTATAATTGTGTCAATGTCCATTTGATCTTTCATGTTCAGCAATGCTTGTTTTATGACATTAGTTGCCCTGATACATGTTGCATATATATTTAAAATTGTTATCTTTTCCTGTTGAATTTCTCCCTTAACTAATATGTAATGACCTCTTTGCTTCTTCTGATTAGTTTTTGCTTGAAGTTTACTTTTTTTGATAATAAAATTTTACCTCTGTTTGCTTTCAAGGTTCTGTTTCATGAAATATGGTTCTTCTTCATTTGATTTTTAATTTATAAACTTGTCCTGGCTCAGATGAGTTTTCTGAATGCAACTGAGTGTTGGATTCTGTTTGCCCCCTTTTAATCTGGTCTGCCAATCTCTATCTTTTAATTGGGAAGTTGAGATTTATTACTGAAAATTTTTGGCTTATCCCTTTCATTGCATACTTTTTCTGTTGTTGACTACTTTATGTTTCCTTTTTAGTTCAACTACTCACCTTGCTGATATATTCATTCCATTTGATTTACTGGCTTTGTTGGCTTAATTGTCTCTGTCTAGATATTTTCGAGACTCTTTGGAGTATTGTTTTGGTAGCCATACATGTCTCAAGGTGTTTTTCTCATGGAAAATCCTTATTTGTCCATTGATTTTGAAAGATTTTTTGCAGAATTTATTAGCCTGGGTTGGAAGAAGTTGTTTTTGGGTCTTGGAACACTTCACTCCAGCTCTTTTGGACTTTAAAGTTTGTATTGAAAAGCCTAAAATGGGTTTACTTTTATGTGTAATGTTTTGCTTTTCTGACAGCTTTTAAGATTCTATCTTTTTATTGAACATCTAAGACTTTGGACTATGTGTCTTGGGAAGCTTGTCTTTTCATCATAGTTATTTGGTGTTTTCTAAGCCTCACCTGTTTTTGTTTTTGCTTCTGTTTTTGTTTTTGTTTTTGTGGGGATGCTGGAGATTGAACTCAGGGACTTACACCTGCTAGGCAAGTGCTGTACCACTTGAGCTAAATCTCCAACCCCACTTACCTGTATTTTGAGTTCTTTCCTTATACATGGAGAATTTTCTGCTGATTTCTTTATAGAGATTAGTTATTTCATGTGTATTATCTTCTAATGTCTTTCTAACTCCACTTAACCTAAAGTTCATCTTACTAGTATCCACTAATAGGTGTTCTACAATTTTTCTTGTTCTCTTATTGTTTTTAAGGCTTATCTGAGTAAATCATCATGAATTTCATTTTGTCCTCAGTTATTGAAACCCTGACATCATATTACTCATTTCTGCTCTTTATGAATTAATTAGAATTATCTCTGAGGTTCCTGTTTGGCACTTTTTAGTGATTTTCTGTGGGGGGTACTGGGGATCAAACTCAGGACCTTGTGCTTATGAGGCAAGCACTCTAACCACTTAGCTAAATCCACAGCTCCCACATTTTAGTGCTTTTTATATCTTTTTTTTAAATTTGCCATTCATATTTTGAACAATTTCTATCATCTATTGAAAGTTTTTATTGGTTTCTCCCATATCTTCACTGGTCAGTGTGTATGTTAGTTCCACTGTCTTTTTGGTTATGTCCTCTTTGAACTCACTGAATTTCCTTACTCACACTTTAATCATTTTGTACAGCTCAGCTATCTGGTGTTTGCTTTCCTCTCCATTGGTTGATTATTTCTCCTTGGATCTGCTTTGATAGCATTGGGAATCTTTGGGGGAATTTTGCATATATCTATATATCTCTATCTCTATCTATATATATGATTTTGGTCAAATAGAGTGAAGAGAGATTGTTATTTATATGAGGATCTCTTTGTTTAGGTTCTGACCAGTGATGTGTTCTTGGATTTATTTTCCAGAAATAGTTCTTATCCCTTTAATCTAGTCAATTTAATTGAGTTTTACTCTGTCACTGTGTTGTAAGGAGATAATTTCTAACTGGTTATATCAGTGTCAAAAGAAGCAAGCATACACCAATGATAAATAATAAAACTTGCTTTGATAATTCCACCTTTTTATCAGTACCCCTTGTAGACTCTATTACACTGCTACCTGTGTTTTTTTCTACAAATTCTATCATATTTTAGATCATAAAGCAAGTCCTAGTTTAAAAAAGTCGAAATAAACTCATGTGTTCTATCAGATCACAATGTAATTAAACTAGAAATCAAGCAAAAGAAACCACCAGACTACACAAACATGTGGAAATTGCATAATACACTTTGAATGATAGGTAGGTTACTGAAGAAGTTGGGAGGGTATATTTAAAAATTATTAGAATCAAATGATAGTGGAAACACAACATAGTAGGGTCTGTGAGATATAATGAACACATTTCTAAGAGGAAATTTTACGGGTATAAGTGCCTAAATTTTTAAAAATGGAGTAATTACCCTCCAAGCTGAAAAAAAAAATTGACCATGCATCTTGGTTTCCTGGAAAAGCAATAACACTACAAAGCCAAAACTAGGAGGAAAAAAAGAATAAAGAGAAGAGCAGAAATTAATTAAATAGAGACTAATATAATATGTCAGTTAATTCGAGTTAGTTCTTTGAAAGGATAAACAAGATTATTAAACGCTTAGACAAACTAAAAAAAGACAAAGAAAACTCAAGCTAATAAAATTAGAGACAAAAAGGCTGCATGAATACAGGTGCCACTGAAATCCAGAGCATTATTAGAAATTATGTAGCCTGCTTATATTCCAGTAAATTGGAGAATCTATAAGAAATGAATAAGTTTTTAGACTCATATCACCTACCAAATTGACATCTAAAATACAAAAAAATGTAAAAACTTTAGTAGCAAGTAGTAGAATTGAAATAGTAATAAAACCTGTCCCCCTACAAAGATGTCCAAAAACCAATGGATTTACTGCAGAATTTTAACACACCCTTTAAGAACTAACATGGTGCTACTCAAATATTTTTCATGAAATAGAAGAGAGGGAATATTTCCAAATCCAGTCTATAATACGAGTATGATCCTGATACAAAACCAGATAATGACTCAACAATAAAAAAATTACAAAGCAAAATCCTTGATGTACATAATGCAAAATCTTCAACATAATTCTAACAAATGGAATTCAACCACACAGCAAAAGGATTGTCCACCATGATCAAGTTGTTTTTAAAGAAGGTGTAAAATGTGGTCACTGAAAAAGAAGAGTAATTAGGAAGCAGCATATCAAGTAAAATGAAACATAAGAGTAGTTGTATCAGTCCCCCATGTATGTGAATTAATTAGATTTCAGTGTGTATCAAGATCAGTTCTTCAAGACTGATAGTTAAAAACAAACAGGGTTTAAAAAATTTTACTCCATGTCAATCTTAGTGAAAAAAAGAAAGTTTAGACTTTAGTTCAGGGAATATGTTTTAAAATAACTAACTAGATACTGTACACTGAAGTTTGATTTTATGTTTGTAGTTTCTATATGTTTCTACTCTGGTAAAAGTTGGAGTATTTTCTCAGAATATACTGTCATTTTTATTATAATATGAAAATAAAGTACTTACTTCTTGTATCACATTAGGGCAGTAGTTATCCATGTTTCTATCCAGTGTCTTTCCTTAAAACAAAATATGGACAAATATCTCCCTGTTCCATTATATATAACACTTCTCTGTACAATCCTCCTATTCCAGTGGTCTCTGGGATTCCTCCAAGAAATTGGAATTCCAAATATCATATTTTAGAAAGACACTGGATGCAAGATTTTATAGTTATTTTAATCATTGCTCTTAGAGTGAGATATAATTCTATCTTGTCAGTTTTTATGCTGTGTGGTGGTAAGGAAATCTGTAATGTGGAAAAATGCAATTTTGAAATATCTCGACTTGTACATTTATGCATTTCCTAAGTGCAGGTTTGCATTATTTTTTAATTTAAAATGTTTAGTCATTAATATGAGTCACTGTCCCTCATCTGTTATTCAGGAAAGTCCTGGTTGGATGAGAAAATGAAGAAAAATATAATCTCCTTTCTAGAAATGCAATCTCAGGATTTTTTATGCTTTACGCCTAGCGTAGAGCATATTTCACCTTTAGAGAGAGGTACCTTTCTTCTCCTAGAGCTCCTCCGAAGTTCACTAAGGTTTTCTTCATTCTGGAACATATACGTATCCAGGAAACAGGAAGCAGCCTTGAACAAATGAAGCGTCTCTGTGGGTCATTCCATCACTATTCAGTGTATATTATCCTATAATTTGGGCATATTACGCTCAGGAAGTCCTCGTACTCATCTCTCTAAAATAACTAGTCTCTAAAGGCCCGGAAGACGGTATCCATACTGACCCACAAAGCGGTTAAAGCAACTCTCACTGGTCTGCCTATATTTTTGAAAAAAAACTTTCTGGTACCCTTCTGACCCAATAACCAAAAATATTATATTTCTTATTATGTTAGAATTCAACAAATAATAGCTTAACTAATATGTGTCCGAAGATATTCAACATCACAGAATTTTCAATTTCTGTACATGTAAGTGTGTGCACGAAATTTATAGTAGTTTTCTGATAATTAGCCAGCACCAGCCAGAAATGAATTACTTTAAACATTTTCCAAACTAAATCTACAAAAGTCTAATGCTGTTAAGAACTGATTGAGCACCATTGACCTGCTATTTTTAAAGAATGCATGTAGGTTCCGCTTGATTCTTGTTCAGGGGGAGTTGTGGTTTTTCTTCCAGTGAGCAGTTTAGAAGCTGATCATAGCAGAGGACATGCCAGAAAAATCCCAAACGATTGCTGTTTCTCTTACAGTACTCATTACTTTCACTGTGTGCAGTTGGTGCATGTATATAACTCACCTTAATTCTTTAATATTTAAAAATAAATTATTTAAATGTACAAACCATTACACTCTTAAACATTAAGCAAGAATTATAATACAATTGTTTTAAAAATGTCTAGCATTGACATTACATGAAGTTCACAAAGAGAGTGTGGTGTAGCCGGGCTGTGCACAGACTCTGTCCATGACTGCAGAGAATGAAGAAATGTTTCCTAGGGGAACCTGGTAGTGAGACAGTCAGCGATCACCAGAGGGACAGAAGACACACAACTCCTGGACCTTCCACCAGTCACTCATTAAAACCACGTTTTCGTATGCCTCCAAGGCAGCCAGGGATGTAAGAGCAGTTTTTGCTTAAAAAAATATTGATTCTTCCTTGGGGCCTAAAGATGCCTGATGGGAAACCACAAGCAGAGAAAATCTTAACCTTCATTTGTATCTGTCTAAAATTCTGAGTCAGATAACCTGCTCAGGTCTGCACATAAACATGTGAATTATGTAGGAACCAGCTGCCTCAAAGTTGGCAATACAAGGATGATTCACTCTAAATTTATATAAACTATTCCATCTCCCTTCAAGACTGAGAACAACAATATATGAGATTTACTGGGACATTCAACTACCAGTGAGAACCCCAAAGTCTCCAGTCACTGCCTAACCCTATAGTCACCTTAGATTCCAGGTCAGACTGCACAAAGTTGAGGCTGCCTCAGAGACAGACATTCATGGACTTTAGAGTAAGTGATAAGGACTTCTCTGAAGCCACCTTACCAATCCAGAAACCAGAAAATGACCAGATTATAGTCTGCCTCAATGACTGTACAAAAGCTCCCTGTGTTCTGTTTTTCATGAGCTAGTGTGAGCTTCTTCAGAATCATGACCCTCCAGTTCCTTAAGCTGACGTCCATTTCCCAGATTCATTTACTTTCTAACTCCAACACCTGTTTGTATGTACCTCACTGATGCATCCAGAAATGCTTTGGCATGATGGGCATAAATAAACTTCCCAGGATGAGTCGAGCTCCCCACTTCCTTTTTGGAAGGACCTCCTTGGACCGCACTGGTTGGTAGTAGGAAGTCCACTGATGAATGACTGCATGCCGTTGCTATGGTGATTAGTGTGAAATAATAAATTTATATTATAATTGATATCGATATTTGTGTCTATTGATAGTTACTACATAAACATGTGGGAGCCAGATTAGAGCAATTGTCATATATTTCCAAAAAATGCCCATCCTGATGTATATTAGCTGGATAGCATACCCACTCAATATTATCATTGAGAATATAAGAAAACTTACATATCTTCTAAGATTATGTAACCTGAGACTAGGGTAAGAGACCAAAGTAAACTATTTTTTAAAAACATGTAAACTTATTCTAATTGTTAAACAGTTTCACTTGATGTCTACAAATTGTCACTTGGAACAAAAAATGCCAATCACCAGCTTGCCTAATGCCCCCTTCACATCCTTGTTCCTCAGGGTGTAGATGAAGGGGTTAAGGATAGGAATCCCCACTCCATAGAAGAGAGCCATGAACTTGGGCTGGTCCCTGGAGATGGAGGAGGGGGGTTGAAGGTACATGCTGATGGCTGGGCCATAAAACAGGAAAACCACGAGGAGGTGAGAGGAACATGTCCCAAAGGCCTTTCTCCGTCCCTCAAAAGATTTCATTTTAAGCACAGCACTTCCAATACAGGTATAGGAAGCAAGAATTAAGCATAGAGGAACGGCTATTATAAAAATGCAAGCCACAAACAGTGCAAGCTCATTAGCCTCCTTTTCCTCACAGGCGGTCTTGATGAGAACGGGAATCTCACACACCAAGTGATCCAGTTTGTTGATGCCACACAGGGGCAGCTGCAGTGTAAGGGTGGCCTCTGAGACAGTGTAGGTAATCCCAGTCAGCCACACAGTGGATGCCAGCAGGAGGCAGAGGCGCTGACTCATGATGAGAGTATAGTGCAGAGGCCTGCAGATGGCCACATAGCGGTCAAAGGACATAATGGCCAAGAGCAGACACTCTGCAGCTCCCATTAAGTGGAACACATAAAGCTGAACTACACACCCCAGATAGCTGATGGTCTTCTTGGAGCTTCCCAGGTTGAAGAGCATCTGGGGAACAATGCTCGTGGTGTAACACAGGTCCAGAAAGGAGAGGTTGGTGAGGAAGAAGTACATGGGGCTATGGAGACGAGGGTCTAACTTGGACACCAGGATGATGGCGATGTTTCCCATCATGGCCGTGGGGTATGTTATCAGAAGAATAATGAACACAGGAAGCTCCAGCCAGGGTCGGTCAGCAAAGCCCAGTAGAATGAACTCTTCAGGGTGGCTTTCATTAATTATCTCCATTATCTTCAATTGCTTCACCTACAGTAGGGAAGTGCCAAGAAAAGTGGCATTATGGGGAATGAAAACATGATCTTGCATTGATATATATGTATAGAACACAGGTTGAAATCATTAAAGGATCGGCTCCGGGTGACCTAATTTCCCTTCATCACATTAAAAATTCCAAGTAATTTATCATGAGGAAACCATTCTGAAACTGAATTTCCACTTCTGTATAATGAGACTGACTTTCATTTTCAACTTCAGATAACTGCTCTCAGGAATATTCCAAATTTATCCAGAGACATTCAAATTCCAAATTTAAATTGAAATTTCAGTACATATTTCTTTGTTTTTCAGCTGAAAAGTACATATAAGTACACATAAAAACAAAAAAATTAATGATCAGAGTGAAACAGTAATTTGAAGACGAAAACTCATTTTATTTGCATAGTTTTCTCCTTTCTTAGTGAACTATGTTTCATAAAATCCACAGTCTTCTGTAAGATGAGTAACAGTCAAAGGTGAAGTTAAGACAACATTCCACTGACAAAATTCCGAGTGAGTGGTTTCATGGTACCTGATTATACCTTTATGCTTACAAATCATGGTTTCACATTTTCTATCTCACTAAATCCTCAAAACCACCCTGTGAGGGAGCCACATGAAGCTATTCAGACTAGATGTAAAGGTCAGACTAGGTCAGACCTTTAACATAATTAATAATAATTCACATGATCATAAAATACTCCCAAAACGTGCCTGAGTGCCAAACACTCTGGTCAGCTTTTTCCATCTACTGAATCATTTAGCACCCACCCTCAAACACTATGACACAAAATATTTTATATTTGCATTTTAGGATGGTTTTATTTCTATAATCAGCTAGTAGGTAATGGTAATCTAAATATCGAAAAGCTATCAGTTCCATAAATGAGGTAGGGAGACATTGTACTACTAATTCAGAGTTCGAAGTTTGAACAAAAACCATCCATACTCTAAGGACCTTATCTGAATGAATGTGGCCGCTATACATTTTTGACCTGGGCATTACTCAAAATGTTATTCAAGTACAGTGAATTTAAGAATATACCTTGACCTAAATTATTTTTTTAGGTGAAATTTTGTGTTGTAGATGAGACATGAAATATAAGCATGATATTAATTAATTTGATGATAAAATAAGGCATTCTCTATTCACTTAATACTTTTGTGTTCATGATTTATAATTTTCTACTATGGATCATCCATTGATTTTGAAACAGTAATTTTAGATTTGATCCTTCATGATTTCTTCCATAATTAATTTTATCTAACGCTGATAACAGTACTCACTCCCGTGTGCTGAGTGTATACTTTAATGGATGGTATTATTTGTTGTCTTTTCATATTATCCACTTTCGGGCCATTCTGCTTGTGAGTGGGGGTCCCCAGATCCTTTTCATCTCTGCAGTATTTCCTTGGAGGTTTAGGGATTGACTCTTGTTGTGCATTTAAGCTTTATTAATCTTCCTTTAGATGGCTCAAGTTTTGAAGTCTGTTGTCATAGTTTCTCATTACTTTTAGCTCTCGACTCCATGATTTTTGATCTTCTACTTCAGTGACTTTTCCATTCCTATTTCACTAAAAGGGTCCTATTTCACTAAAAGGGACCTATTTATCCAGGAACTTTTAAAGTCACTTTAATAAATCGCCAGACTGTTGTCTAGTCTTTTGTATCTTTAGTCACATTTTTATTCCAGTGTATCTTACACTGAATTTTCATTGCACATACTATTTTATTTATATTTATAGTACCTTTAAAATTTATAGGTAATAAAAGATGGTGAGGAAAATAAAAGTAATTTTTTTCTGAGACCATAGCATCTGGATGAAATGTATGTTCAAGTGAATCTGTCAAATTCTGACCACATGTTTAAAAGATGCACACAAATACAGATACTGTAGTGCACTCAGGTATTTAATATTGGTAGAAAATAGAATCTACTGAGATTTAGGTGCTTTTAAGTTTAGTCTGAGAGATGGAGAGATTAATTGCAAAGACAAATCTAGTTGTTCTCTGAGCCACCAAACCAGGTATTTCCAGAACTGAGAAAAGTCTTTCTGGGATGAAATGCTCTCTGGCCTTTCTGTGCATATGTGGCCTTCCGACTTATGCACATCTCAACCTTCCCTGAGAATGCATGGCCTTTAGAAACAAGTGTCCTTTTACTCACCTTATTTTGATAAAAAGGAATTACAGAACAATTTTTCCAGCTCTCTGGGAAGGACCAACAAACTGCAGTGCACAGATGAGTCTTCGAGGGGTGATTCAAGCTCTTGCTCTTTCATTTGGCAAGAGAAAGAAGCTTAGAAAGGTGCTGTAACCCTGAGCATGCTCTGGGGTTGCCATTTGTGTGCTGCCCGAGGCCTCGGGGGGCTGTCTTCACACAGGCTGTTGCGTCCTTCTCCCAGGTGGGTCCCGAGGTAAGTCCCTTGGGATGGAGATCCCCACGGCCACGCTTCTTATGCATAACTGGTTGCCTCTGGATCTAGGTGGGGAGCAAGCCTCTCTGCTGTTAGACACACTCTGAAACAACTTGGTTCTATTTCCCAACATGCTGGATACTAGCTTAAAACAGCATACAAAGATGAACATTTTTGAATAAATGATTCTAGAAAATTTAAATTAGATTTTTTTCATGAATATGGTCTAAAATCATCTCACGTATGTTAACTATTTCCAGTCATAACAATGAAGAGGTACAAAAATAAATTGGACAGAAAAAATTAACATGAAAACATGACCTTTCCAATAAAATGAGTCATGATACTTAAAAATATCTAAATATTCAATGTTTCTATAAAAGAAAGATGAAATGATGTTCTCTCTCTCACCCTCCCACCCACATCTCTTCACTGATTAATGTAGGTCCTTGATTTAGTGGTAATGAAAATTAAAATTACAGCACACATCTACAGAAAAAGCTTTAATTGGAAAATGTATTGGTGTGTTTTTTTTTTTTTTCTGATACTGGGACAAAATACTTGATGCCTGCAACTTAAAGAAGGAGGGGTTTATTTTAGTTCACAATTTGACAGGTTTCACTCCACATTTGGCTGGTTCCAAGGGAGAAATGGCATAGTGGGAGGGCACAGTGGAGGAAAACTGCTCACCCAGTGTTAGCCAGGAAGCAGTGAGAGAAAGAAAGAAGGAGCTGGGGACAAGACTACACCCTTCCAGGTCACAGCCCTGTGATCCACTTCCTCCAGCCGTGCCTCAGTGCCCAACAACTCACTCAGCTATGAACTCGTCAGTGGACTAATCTACCAATGTGCAGAGTACCCCATGATCCAATCACCTTCCAAAAAATCCACCTCTGAACACAATATTAGAGGGATATTTTAGATCTAAACCATAATAAACAGTGAGAGAAAAGACAGGAAAAGATTCCAATTTAAGTAGCGGAAAAGGGCACACTCTGAGGCAGTGATTCAGCTTGACCCTCACTCAAAAGCAGGTGCCCAACTTTTCAGGGTTAGCTCAGGTAGGCTGGGGCCCAGCACTATTATCTCAGTCACTGTTTCATAATTCAAGTTGAATCCTTGCGATTGAAGGGGAATTTGGATCCCATAGGAAGACTCCTTTGAGCCTCCAAGGGAGTTCCTGTCAAATGAGGCCATGCTTGGACTCCAGGGTGACCACGGGTTTAGGGTAGTGGAGATGCTGGGCTTAGCTGAATGTCCCCGTAAATCTCTTATCATGGCGTCTTCAGTTTTGAAGGGCACTGAGATAGGCTAGGTGAATCTAGTAGTAATAAACCTTGTTTTGCCAATTTTTAGATCTGCTCCCTAAGTGACTAGTATGCCTCTCTGCAGAGCAGAGAAGGATCTGACTGAGAGCTTTACAAAATGAAGGCTGTTTTTTCTACTTTTGCTTTCATTCTGGGCATTTGTAGCACCAAGTTAAGAGTTATAGGTTTTAGAAAACACTGCTTTTAAATCTACCATTATTTCAGGGGAAGAAAAATCCTGCTTCTAATGAGTAACAGTTTAAGGGCCCAGATAATTGTCCTCTGGTCCCATGGCTGTTTCTACGTTGTGACTGTGTCACTCACACACTACATAGTATTAGTTGTTGTGAGGACAGATTTTAAATTGTGTACTCTATCCACAAATATATTGTTTGGAAAGATTCAAATAAATCATACAAGAGTAACAGGTGGAAAATTTTCCCTCTGACACATATTCTCTTGGGCCAAAACCCTTCTCCTCTCTCTACAGCTATCCACCTGTATCATCTTTCCTTGGTACACATGTTCTCAGGATTTTCTACTCCACTCTTTCTGTCCTAGGTTCAGTCTCTGCCCTGCAATGCACATTTCTACCACGTGCTGTGTCTAGAGGCTGAATTCAGTGTAATCTCGATCCTGTTTCTGGTGAAGTTTGTCGGGTAGGAGTCACCATCTGAGACTCTAGAATACGGTGGAACTTCAGGGAGTGGAGACCTGGGTGTGTGCCAGGATGCACCGACTGCCTGTGCTGCTCAAAGGCCCCGGAGGGTGCTGAGTGTGTACAGACTGTCGGAACTGCATTTCCACCAGGGCTTCCTCCCTTTGCTACCTCAGGCCCGTGTCAGTACCCAGCTCCCTACGAATGTGAGTTCCCCGGCAGTCTACACATCACGCTGTGCAGAAATTCTTATTAGCGCTCCTAAACCCTTCCCATGCCTCGTGAATGCCTCCTTTGCTGAACTCCCTCCAGATCCCTGCAGTGTATTACTTTCTGCTAGCACCATTCCTGATGTAACTCTCAGTAGAAACAGACCAGTATCATTTCCTGCTTCAGGGATTTTGAATTAGCTTTATATTTTTGCCTAAAATTCTCCAGGGGCAAGTGACCAAAGAGCTGCTTCTTCCCCTAACCTTCCCAGACTCTGAGCGGATGACAAGCAACCACTGCCGGGTTTGAGAGTCTTCAGTGTTGGACTCTGAGCACCCTGAGTCACTCCTGGGAGCCTGCAGCTCATCCCAAGCAAACTGGGACACTCATCCAGCACACGGAGCTCTCCCTGGTCCCGCGGGAGCCCTGCTCAGCACTGTGGATGCCTCGAGGCCACACCGAGCCCTCACTGCCCTGCTTCAGCCCTCGGTGCGCAGGAGTCTCTGTCTGACACCTAACACCCATCCCCACCCTGGGGTCTACACGGGGTGTCCGGAGCACCCGGGCACAACAGAGTCTCCACCCTGAATCCTGCCAAACCCTGGACACAGTCCTGCCTAACACAATAGACCTGTCCTCTGCCTGGTTAAGCAGCAAGGATTGGTGGCTGCCCATGCTGCCCATGCTCCAGAACCCGCCACTCTGTGCCCTCACTGAGCTTGCAGAAATCTGCCCGTGTTAGTTCTGGGCAGGTTTGTTTCTCCTCTGAGCATCCACAAGACCGAGAGTCATGTCTGAGAGCTCACAGGAGCCTCCACATACCAGGATCCTGCCACACAGACCCTGGAAAATCCACTGGGTAGCCCACGTTGAGCCCCAGCAAGAAGGAAGCCACCACAGGAGCCTCAGAAACAGAGCCCCACACCTGCTCTGGTCCAGTTAGCCAGCTCGGACCCTGCTACAGTCGGGACTCTGGAGATAGGCCGCCCTGAACTAAGTAGCCTCCACACAGACTCACAGACTCTAAAAAAACCAAAAGGGGTGTGACCTGTAAGATTAAAGGCTCTTGACCTGGGAAGAAAGGAATGAGACACTCATCTGAACTTTCTTCTCTCTCTCTCCTTTTTTATTTTTTTCCCTCTATAATTAGTATGTTTTGATATTTTAGTATTTTTTTTTTGCTTTTGGCAGATGTTGGAGTTTAACCACCCGTTTTCTGTCCCCCTCCTTTAATTTTAATTTGATTTATTTGTTTGAATAGGACTTCCTTTTACTTTCTCTTTCCCTCCCCTTCTTTTTTCACTTTCTCTTTTTCAACTAGTTTGTTTAATATTTTTTCTTACTTTTTCCCTCTTATTTCATGTGCACTCGCTTTTAACCTTCTCCAAGATAATCATGTCTGTTATTGTTATCTAATATCGCTAATTTCTCCTTACTCCTTAACAGGACCTCCTACATCAATCTTAGCACACTCTTCACATCTACCACTGCTTTATTATTCATAATCTATATCTTTTGGTCTTTTTCTTTATACCTTCACACCTGTACCACTTTCCTTTAGGAATCAGTAAGTAGTTAACCATTTATTATTATAGCCTAATACTGCTTTACTATGAAAAGGGGTAAATTGCTCTGTCAAGGGAATATTTACTGTATGTAATTTTCAAATTTGTCTTAGATTCAGTTATATAACTATAAATCTTGTACCTAAGGTTAAAGTGACAAAGTATTAGTTATTACGCTTTGTTCTTTTCCTGTTTATATTTGACACTATAGTCATTACTGATTGTACTAAGTCAGCCAAAGTGACATAGCTGCTGTGATCAATTGATCCTCCTCATATGCCAATACCTAGACTTCTGGGGGCCATAAATAATACTATAGCGCAGTACCAAAGAACTGGGTGCCAGGCCCAACAGGCTGCAACCTCTCATCCCTAACAGAAGAGTTAGGGTCCCGGGACACACTCAAAGGCCAAAAGCCAGCTACACCTGAAAGACAGCTCTGACAAGTAGTTATTACCTAAAGAGTTCTTGATACTGGTAATAAAACTACCTACCTTAAACAACTGACAACCGTCAACATAGAAAACAAATTAACAAAAATAAAAACAGAAAATGAGGAAACACAGAAGCGAGATGCAATTTAAAACACCCAGTTCCCCTAAACCAATCCTGAGGGCATTGAGGTGGAAGAAATCAAATCCTCCCACCTAAATTTTATGAAATAGTAACAGCAGAAGTATTAAAGGAGATGAAAAATCTCTAGGTGAAAACAAGTCAGAAATAAACATACAGGTGGCTGAAGAGATGATGACCATAATGAAGGAAATGATCAGGGAATCTAAAATAGACCATGAATGCCCAACAGAGGAAAGAACTGGGTGCCATAAAATAGATACACACAGACATCCAGGAGATTAAAAATTCTATTGAAAGCATACACAGCAGAATCAACCAATGTGAAGACAGAATAGCAGATCTAGTAGACAGGCTTGTGGTTGGTGACCATCAAATGAAAGACCTCTTAAAAACAGGAGAAATCATGGAAAATCACTCCAGCAGCTGCTCAACAATGCAAAGGAGTATAAGATTAATTTGAATCAAAGAAAAACCAAAAGACAGCACAAAGGACAAAAAAAATCCTGTTCACAGGAGTAATAGCAGAAAACTTCTCAACCATGGGAAAACGATTTGACCTGATTAGTCACGATCACAAAAAAGTGTATCTTTCAGGAAACCCACAGGACATAAAATAGTGATAAATTCATTAGCTTATGAATATGTGTTAGCCAATGATGTTTAAAATTGTTCAGTATATAGTCAGCTATCTTTTCCTTCTGACTTTTACTGGTATTTCTTTTGGTATTAAGAAAATTTGACCTTTCTGTTTTGATGGTTTTGTTTATACAAGTTCCTTTTAGAGGCATTGTCTTGGTTTTCTAGAATGAGCACTATTGCAATAAGTCAATAACCTCTTTTTTCCTGTATCTATAGAATCCATTTCAAAATCGCAATTTATATAATTTTTCAAAACTTCCCTGTATTGGTGATGTGCTTCTGAAATAAATACTTTACTTTTGATTTTGGCAGCTAAAGTGGAAAGAAACTACTTTACTGTGGAAAGGGGTAGATGGTGATGGCTGGCAGTGTCTTAAATGAGTCTGATAGCAGCACAAAATGCTCTTCTATGCAACTTTCATGGCATCTTATGGAGAGGGACATGCACCCCCTCGTGCCCCACCCACTCTCAGGTGTTTGCTCAAGAGCAGTGAGAACAGCTCAGATGAAGATTTGTACCTGACTACTTTAACAAGCCTGTTTGAAATAGCCAATAAGCTGGAAACACTGGAAATTGGTGCCATCAGATACAATAGATACATTATTGTGGTCTATTTGATAGAAGTATAAACATAATAGATCATTATTAATGGAAAGGAGCAAAAGGCTAACATGATTTGGATGAATATCAAAAGGAAAGATGCCAGATTAAAATAATACACACTATATACATCTAGTTATAGAAAATTCATGAAAATGAAAATTAGTCTATGAAGACACAATGTAGAGTAGTAATTAACCGAGTCTGAAGCAAAGAGGCAGGGATGGGAATGTTCTCTATTTTGAATGTGACATTGGTTTCACAGATACACACAGCTGTAAAACTGATCACGAAATACGGTAAGTGTTTAAATATTAAAAAATTATTACCTTGCCATTAATCATCCTCCAATTAGTCCCTCTAGCTTTGAACTCACTTTTTTCATCTTACAATTTGATGAAGCAGTTCTCAGTTCTTTACCACCACTTTCCATACTGATGAAGGCAGATGCAATAGAAACACTATGAATATCTTGTTAAGAGTGACTGACCCCAGGCCTGTTCTCTGTGTGTTCTTCAACCTGGAATTTTAACTCCTCTTCTTAGCTCCATGGAAGTTCTGAATTTTAATCTCTGTCTTTGGAAGCTGGAAGTGGGTTGCCAAATCTCTGTTCGGTTCTCATATGAATTCTTCATACTTGGGGGAGAGGCATCTCTTACTCTACTTGGTCACCCTTCCATCATCAGCCCTGTCTGAGTTTTGTCCCGCTGTCAAACTCACAGTTCCTCTGCTCTGGGCCTCGCTGACTCTGGGCTCTGGAGTGAAAATACTGAAATCACTCAAGGAAGCTTTTCATAGCAGTTTATAGACATGCTGTCTCAAGATTCTGGTATTAGAAGTATTGTTCAGGATTCTGGTGTGTATGGAGGGTAAGCAAAGCTGGAGCAGGTCACCCCAGTTGCAGATTTGCTTTTAAATGGGAAAGCATTTTAACAGGCATTTTAGAAATGGCTTTCCATAGGTTTACTGAGAAACTGTATGTATATATTTTTTGATATAAATATTTTTGTGGCTTTCATGTAAAAACTGTGCATAATCTATTTCATTGATTATAATATATATTAAAGAGTTATATTTTAGGAGAAAGTATACTCAGTAAAAAAAAATGCGATATTCCCTTTATTTTAATGTTCAATGTGCAAGAACTAAGTTATGACCTACATGGTAGCTCCTATTACATTTCTATAATTATTAAGATGCAATCAGTCACCTAAAGAATACTAACATTGAAAATTCAAAGGTAACATTTGATTGCCAAAATTTGATAGCAAATTTTGGTATACCTGGGGAGGTACAATGGGTTGATTAGAGGTAGATTTTTCAAAATGCCACTAAACTTTTATAAGAAGCTATTTATTTGCTCAGCGAGTGAGAGATTTTCCTCCCCACTTAAGCTCATCAATTTCCTTCTTCCAATTCTAGAATTCAGCATCTTCTGATGAGTTATTTTCCAAACAATGCTTATTTCCTCTCATAAAAAAATAAAATCAGAAAAAATAGAAATATTGTATTACATATGATTTAACAGTTTTTTATTAGATTTCAAAATATGATGAATAATATATGGTTTTTCTCAAATTTGTTTGAATATATTTCCTGTTTTATAGGTTTTAAGACCTACCAAAAAAATTACTAGAAGACAGTTACCTTAAATTCATCACTTAGTACATGACACATGAGCCCTTGATGCAGGTTTTAAGAGGAGGCAGTGAAGGCAGTAGAAGATACTTACCATTCAAGTGTCTATTTAAAAAAACCACAGAGTGTCTTCTATAGCACTCATTGTTTTCACCACTTGGAAATAAAGGGACACACCTATCCCGCTGTTTTGGCAAATGTGTCTTTCGCCAAGACACATTTCATTATGTGACTTGGTCATTCTTGAAGAGGACTGGTCATCTAAAGGGTCATACATTTCTGGTGTGTTCAGAACCATGAAGGGGGTGGAACCGAGGCAGGGAACCAGCTCGCTTCTGAAAGAGTGATAGTTCCTTGTCTCCAAGAAGAGTGAAACTGTAGTACCCTTCCCATCAGGTCTATACTGGGGAGCTTATTGTAATTAATAAAGCACAAACTGAACAGTGAAATAATTGGTTATAATTAATTGTGGATTGTAATCAGTGTAACTTTATATTCTATGGGTCAATAGATTTTATTCTTGCCAATGGGATGTGTGTGGTGAGACAAACCAAAGATAAAGAGATGTGCAAAGACTTTATACAGATGTAATTAATTGTCAGAAAAACAACAAAATACATGCCTGAGATGCAATTTTTTTAAAAATGCAGATACTGTTAAGGAAGTGAAGTAAAAATTATGTGAATGTGAATGACTTAAAATGAAACTTAGATATTACTGATAAAATCAACAGAATACCCCTTTCTGCAGCTTCATCAACCCTTCTACTTCTTCTTTATCAAACACGATGGTCTGATATACAATCTATTTTTTTAATTCTTCTCCACTTTCTGCATTGATTTTTCTGATAACAAGAATGTTGATTCCCAAGGGACTGAACTATTTCAGCTTTTTGTTTATCAAATATATTTAGTTTCCTTATTCTGTGTAGATTAGCTCCTCAGTGGAAGCTAAGTAACGACAGTATAGCATCATAAAAGTTTCTAAGATATTTATTACGAACCTTTCCCTTTAGAAGCATAGAAGGAGTGACATCAGTTAAATATTGCAAAAGGAAGGAACCCCAGGAATCCCACTGAGACCTGCAGGAAAGGAGCCAGATACAATTTTTGAATTATCACACTCAAAAAATCAGTGGCTATATGGTTAAATCAATTACAGATTATCAGCTGATATTAACTAGCTGATTGATCTTGCTAGTAACTCACAGAAAGTTGATTTGCATATGAAAGATTAATCCTCTAATCATATCCCCATAATAGCAAGAAGATAAGCTCCAATATAAATTACTTGCATGTTTATCAAAACAACACAAATATATCATAGGGTTTCATTTTTTTTATTTCTGTTCTGACAGAATGAATCTATCAACAAGTATTTATTTATTGCCTGCTCTTGAACACAAACAATGTTCAGCATAGTCTTCGCTCACACTAACTACAGACAAACCGAAACTAGGTTTCACACTTGAAATAATTCCCAACAAATCTCAGCAGCACAATATAAAAATGTACATGTAGGGAGAATGCCGACAGTTTTGGAAGAGGTTAAATCAGGAGATAATTCCAGAACAGAAGCTCTTCTGAGCCACATGTAGAGAGCACCTGGAGCAAAACAACCGTTACCTTTGCTCTGTTCTCCGACAGCACAATGAGACAAGGAGCCTCCTCATTGCTCCTTTCATGTCCTTGTTCCTCAACGTGTAGATAAAAGGGTTCAGCATGGGAGTTACCAAACTGTAGAACAGGGACATGAGTTTGTCCTTGTCCTGAGAGTTAGTGGCAGAGGGCTGTACATACATGCTAATCACTGGCCCATAGAAGAGAGACACAACCATAACATGGGCACCACATGTATTGAAGGTTTTCTTCTTTCCCTCTGAGGACCGAATCCTAAGCACTGAAGCTACAATGAACACATAGGAAGCAAGGATGAGTGACAAAGGAAGCAGGGAGTAGACTGTCCCAATGATGGAGAGCATAGCTACATTGAATGTGGTGTCCGCACAGGACATCTTGATCATCACAGGGACCTCACAGAGGAAGTTGTCCACTTTGTTGTTACCACAAAGTGGCAGCTGGACAGTGAAGGATGACTGCAGCAAGGAATTGGCCAAACCGCTGAGCCATGCCATGACCACCAGGAGGACACAGAGGTGCTGGTGCATGATAGCAGGGTACCTCAAGGGCTTGCAGATGGCAACATAACGATCCAGGGACATCACAGCTAGGAGGATGCACTCTGTGGCCCCCAGGAAGTGAAACATGTAGAACTGGGTCACACAGCCACCATAGCTGATGGTCTTGTCCGGGCCCCACAGGTTCAGCAGCAGCTGAGGGATGGTGGTCGTGGTGAAACACAGGTCCAAGAAGGAGAGGTTGGAAAGGAAGAAGTACATGGGACTGTCAAGGTGAGTGTCCACCCTGCACACCGTGATAATTGAGATGTTGCCCAGCAGTGTGCAAATATAAGCAATGAGCACCACTGTGAAAAGTGGCCTTTCCAACCAAGGGTAGCTGGAGAAACCCAGGAGAATGAAGGCTTTTGGAGCACTAGCATTGCCCAGAGTCATGACTGATGTCACTTCTTTTGGCAGACTCAAGTTAAGGTGAAGACATGTATTTTAACACAGAATATTTCTGATGGTCAGCCGATCCAGTTAAATAAAATAAAGTGAGTTATGAAGATACTTTCTCTGTGATGTAACTCCACAGAAGTGATTTGATACTTGCAGGCATGAAAAAATAACAATAAGAAATATTACTTTTGTAATGCCTCTAAAAGAAAGATTAATGTATCTGTATATTTTACCCAAGAGATGCAATATAGCAACTTTTTACAGAATAGAGAGTAGGTAAATGGAAATATTCACAGCTGACCTTACATAATGGAATACAATGGATGAATTAATTATTCTAAAGAGTGCCCAGCAATATCCACGCTGACTTACACACAGATGAGCGTGTCATCCATCTGCGGTCTGGTCCTCATCATGTTCTGAGGAGGGCTGTGAGTTGATTTAGGTGTGTTCAGGACTCCTTGAGCTCCCTGTGGGTTGATCCGATTTACAAAATCAGTCACACATTGCTATTCCTTAGATTTACTTCCCAAACCCTAGACTAACTTGCCAATTTAAAGTTTTATTACACAAGGAAACGTACGGATGAAAGGAAATGATCACTGAAACATAGTCAGAGGCTGAAAAACAAGACAAGGACTGATCGCAAAGCTTAGCGATAAAAGGCCATTAAAGGCATCAGTCCTTATCAGCACTGTTTAGTGTATATTTGTACTCTCCATATTGTGAATTGTATCCTGCATTTTAACAGTTATTTTATCAGTTTATTTTATTCGCTACCATTACAAGTGTCAGCATATGTGTACTTGTGCGATCTAAGTTAAGT
The DNA here is from genome assembly GCA_004026905.1 of Hystrix cristata. Taxonomy (NCBI): domain Eukaryota; kingdom Metazoa; phylum Chordata; class Mammalia; order Rodentia; family Hystricidae; genus Hystrix; species Hystrix cristata. Next base: position 56,542 of record PVJO010009450.1, read on the forward strand.
GATGACGAAGTTTGAAAAACACTGGTGTAGTAAAACACAGGCTATGAAATCAGAACAAGAGACCCAGCTTGGTGCGAACTGTTAATATGTCTGTATGCTTCGTAGGCACAGCATGAATATGTGGAAGTCCCCTTGCTGATCTTGCCGCTACAGCTAATTTGGCGAAGTATATGACCACTCAAGTGCAACGCTTCATGCTTGGCTGCATATTTTCGTGCTGAGTTTGATTATGAATCCATATTTGCTATTCACTTTTCTTCAGGTTGTATCCAAATAGTAACAATGTCCTCATTCTCCCATAAGAGCCTAACAAGGACTGAATCTTCTTCCCTTTCATTTCCTTAAATTACTCAGATTCTGGCTCAAATATGATAATGACTTTAAGATTTTTTTTAGTACACGTGCTGCCGAAGTAAGCACAGTGCCTTTAAGGTTTTTATGTCAGCACACATTAATTTGAATGCTCACTAATGAAAGTAGTACTACTAGATTATTTTCAACATATTTCACTGTTGTAAATTGCTTTTAAAAGTGCTGATTTATTTACATTGCACATTTTCTAACATGTAACTTTGCAGAAAGAGGTCACAATATTCATGGACTTCTGCAAAGGTTAAATCAATTGGATCATTTTCACCCAGATGAAACACTTACCTTAAATCAATGTTGAGCTGGGTATGGTGGCACACCCCTGTAATCTCAGTACTCTGGGAGGCTGACGCAGGAGGACTACAAATTTGAGCCCACCCTGGGCAATTTAGCACCTTAGTAAGAACCTATCTCAAAATTTAAAAAAGCAAAAACAAACAAACAAACAAAACTGGGGGATATGCTGAGATGTAGTTCAATGAAAAGTCCCTGAGTTCAAGTCCCAACACACACACACACACACACACACACACACACACACACACAAAAGATCAATATTGATATTTTGTAGTGCTGTTGGAAAAAGGAATTTTGATCTTTTCTTTTTGTCAGAATTTGGTGTTACTTGTGCATAAGGATTTAACACCCTGCCTGTGTTCAGAGCTTTATGTCACATCGTAGATTGCTAATGCTTATTTATTTGATTCGATTTGAAGGCTCCCAAAATATTTAGATGTGGAGTCCTATTTTACTTTCAACTAATAGTTAAGGAAGCTTCTTGCTGTCTTATAAAGCTGGGGGACTTTGTTCTTAAACAGATCATAAACCTCAGTGGACATTTCTTGGCAAGAGATCCTGTAGAAGTTCCCTGTGGGCATACTTCCTTGTAACTCCTGCTCCAATAAAATGAAATAAATTTTGGAACCTGTTGTGCATATGTGCTGCTGAAGCAAGCACTGGAACCTGTTGTGGAAAATGTATTTAGAGCTAAAATCTTCTAGAAAAGTAAATCTAAGCAAACACGAAAAAGAATTTGAAAAAACACAAAATACTCTCTTGAACAAAAAACATGTGATAAACTAAGAATGGAAGGAAATTTCTACTCCACCACTGTAGTGACCAAAACTAAACCCAGGAGTCTCAGGTAAGTCAGCAGTTTACGTGACACAACCTGAGTAACATGCAGGGTGTTGGACTCCGTGAAGCACCATACTCAGGTTTACTGGGAATTCTTTATTATCGGTACATATAGAAATGCGTAAGTCCTGAATTTAAAGGGTTAAGGCTTCGCTCTCCGTATGTCCCTTTTGGGCAGCACTGAATGTGCTCCCCTCACATTCATGGTTAAATGGAAACACACCCATTCTCCCCTAACCTCAGTTAGGGGCAGTTCTTCAGAGGGGGGAATATTATAGACAGCGAAATAAGGCAGAAATATTATAGGCAGTCAGACAGTGCTGGGCCCTCAATGGAGTCAATACACAGGACAACTATGGCTGGAGGCGCATCCATTAGAGGTCAGGTCTCAAAATAAGGATGGAGCGACCAGAGCCACGCTCCTGGATGAGGGATAAACAATGAACTGAAGATTACATCTGTTAAAGTCTAGGTCACCCAGGTGGGCGACCAAGATCTCCGGATCCAACCCACCCTGGAATCTCCTTGTTCTCTCCTTGCCGATTTACTATGTGACTTTCTTCCCCATTGGACCACTATTACCTAAACGACTACACTTGTAATATTATTGGTTAATCATCATTTTGACACACATTGTACCCGCCTCACAATTTGGCTCTATAAAACTTCCCCTGAAGGGTGGGCTCGTTGGCAACCCACTCAGGCTCCCTCCTGTCTCTCAGGAGCTCTCTTTCTCTCTCCCAATAAAATTCCTACTCTTAACCTCAAAAAAAAAAAAAAAAGAGTTTAGGTATGTCTTGTGCCAGGATAGGAACATAAGGATGTTCTTGCACAGTGTATCTCTGCCCCCAGGAACACTGATTTACATTTGTAATTAAGGACAGCTGAGTAGATATTGGCTTTCTAAAATACACGAAAGGTATATGAGTGTATTAGCTTTGTCTCATTCCTTTGTCACATCCATCTTTTTTTCTACGTAAATACTTGTTAGTTTCCTATACAAAAAAAAAAAAAAGGAATAGAAACATGGTTGTTAGTTAACTCTTCCAACTGTAATTGCAGAAAAATTTCTCTAGTAGGGCAACATAATTGTGAGTTTAAAATGCAAAGATTCAGTTAAAGAAAAGGGAAGTGATTTCTCACAGAACTACTATCAGTGTTCTGTTCTCATCTAAAGTGCTTTTCTAGCCCAGAATCTCTCTGTAGATTCTTAATTGATTCACATTTCATGAGCCGGAATAATATAACAAAATACTCCATATATATAGTTTTATTACAGGTTTGTATGTGTGTATATGTGTAATGTTTATATAGCTTTATAAATACATAATGCATGTAAGTTTATACCATGATGTAGCTCTTGAAAATAGGTGAAAAGAATTTATGGATTATCTAGTAGCAAATATCAAACACAAAACTGCATAACTTAGTTTTGTTTTCATTATGAAAATCCATACCATAAGTTACGAGCAATGGTAAATTTTGGAAAAGCATACTACATCATAAAATTTAACAAAATTATGTAAAATACAACATAATTATAACTATCATAATAACCAGATACATAAAATAAATAATTAAATATATTTGTACATATGCATGGAGATGTGTACATAATGTTTCCCTGCACAAGTATGTATAGTTCCTATTCATCAGGTTCCAGTTCTCAGTCATTCTGTGCTTTGCGGCTTTTAGAGAAAAGTAAATACCCATGCAATTTCCTAAAGTGTCTTCCTTTTGCAATAGTAATTACTGTGCAATTGGGTGGCGCTTTGTGTTAAATCACGTATTCTTTTCCTGCAGAGCCCTTAATCTCTGAGAAAGTTTATCTCAACATGCTTGTTGAGCAGCTTGCACGAAGACATCTTCCAGGAGTTACTGTTAAAGCCTGAGGCAAAGTAGACACAGAGACACCAGAGACTGCTCCGCCAGGCTGGCACCTCTGAGACAGCCTTGGAAGTGGTGAGTATCTGTGCACTAATGAATCGTTTTCCTCTCCTGGGAAAAGGGTTTAGAAACACCCAAATAATTATGAGCTTTCTGACTTTGTGAAAGCGTGTACAACATTTTAATAACACAATCATCTGTAAACTTTCTAATGAGCCCCCAGTGACCCACTGGTAAAACACAAACTTTCTTGACAAGAACCAAATCTCTGGATGCCGTTTTAATTGGATGAAAACTGCAAAATGATGATTTAATCAGTTACCACTTGCTCTGTGTGCACTGCATGGGCTCTTCCCAGGCACAGACCTCAGGGGGCGCTAGTCTTCAGTTCAGAGTAGCAATTGCTATGACCTCTAGTACTACAGAGGAAATATTAATAAATACTCTTTTTATATTGGCAGACAAAATTCAAACATCAAAGTTTCAAATTCTTCTTCATTTTGTGTTTATATGGGCTAAAATAACCAAATGAACTATTTCAAATAGACTTATTCAATCCCTCAGTCTTTTTAAATATTCCATGAGGACAATAAAGAATACACAGTAGAGAAAATGCTAGCTAAGAATATCAATTTATAATTAGATTGGGTGGGGGCTGTGGTGTATCTCAGTGGTAGAACTCTTGCCCCACATGTAGGAAGCCCTGAGTTCAATCCTCAACACAGTGAACAAAAAGTGGATCCAGAAGCAGACTGTGAGTTTGGACAATGACACAATCATTAGGCATTGCTATTGGCAGAGCTCCTTACCAGTCCCAGGGCTCCACTCCTTACCGCTCACAGATGCCAGGGGTTCCTCTCACATGTGCCTCGTGTCTGTTACATCGATAGACAAACATTAACCACATTAAATGCCATCCAAGAATTACCCGAATAACTATGTGTTGTTTTGTATGGTTATTTCAAAAGTTCCTTGTACTTCTATGTTTTAAATTATATTCATTTAGTAGAAAGGAAAACTTGGTTATGGATGTCACAGTGGCTGTGACTAAGATTGCCCTAGTGCAGTGATGGCAAAACTTTTAGAGATGGAGTGCCCAAACTGCAACCCACTTATTTATTTCAAAGGGCCAATACTACAATTAAACCTGAATGCTCCGCTACTAGGGTGATGCTGGGAGACTTGGCTTGTATGCCACCACTGACTTACGGTGTTATTGTTCACTACTATCGAATGATTTGGGTTAAACTGATGATGTTTCAAAATTACATGCTTTCATCCTCTGTCTTCTGTAGACTGTCCAGGTTCGGAGTTGGCACTTAGAGAAGACCATTTATAATTAGGATACCTGAGTCTGTAACCCTAGCCCCACCCGCCACTAGCACTGTTTTTTGGAGCTACTTGCTTTGTAGCTCCAAATTCTCATTTTCACCACTCTAAAATTGAGATGATAACATCATATTTACTTGAGAACTATTTAGATAAAGTACCAAACCAGAAGCCACAAGTGAGCACAAATATTTTCTATTTTATGTATTTTATGTCATTATACATTATCGTTTGAATGTATGTGTGTTCCCCCCTCCACTCCCAAATTCGTATGTTGGAATCTAAGATGCAATGTGATAGTACTAGAAGGAGCATTTTTGGAGGTAACTAAATCCTGAGGGTGGAGCTCCCATGAATGAGACTAATGACCTAGTAGGCCCTAGTGAGGACATAGTATCCGACTCTTAGGGGGATGCGGCCGTAACACTTGTGTTATTCTTGGAAGCACAGAGCAGCCCTCACCAGACATCAGACCTGCTGGTGTCTTGACCTTGCACTGTCAGCCTCCAGAACTGAGAGAAATAAATTTCTGTTCTTTATAAGTGACCCAGTATTAAGGATTTTGTTATAAAAGCACAAATGAACTGAGAAAGAAATTGGTCCTATCAGAAGGGTATTGCTCTAAATTACCGTATGTCTAAAGCTGCTGGAGAAGCTTGGGAACAGTGGAATGAGGAGAGGCTGGAAGAGTTCAGAGGTACCTGATACAGCTGAGCACTGAGGACAGTAAGCTGTTGAAATCTGTCTTCCCAGAGATTACTGATGTGGCCCTGAGCAGACTGGGAGAAACATGAACAGTAAAGGCAATCCTGATGAGGTAGACATAAATGAAAAATATTACACTGGGAGATGGAGGAAAGGCCAGGCTCACTATCAAGTAGCAAGACCTGAGCCATAGTTTGTCCATGTCCCGGTGTTTTAGGGAAGGCAGAACTTAAAAGATTAAGACATCATGTAAATGGTAATATAGTTTTAATAAATTTTAACATGAATAATTCAATAATGCAGAAAACATTATATTTTACCATACATCTTTATCTTAATATTTTCAGAAATCTTGGGAGGAAGTTATTCTTTGTTTCTTAAAAAAGAAAGAGAGTCCAGAAAACAAGGAGTTTATCTGAAGTAACTTAGGTAGTAATCTGTAGAATTAGGATCCAAACTAAATTATTTTTCTTCTGCAATATTGTCTTTATATACTTAAAGTGTTTAAAATGTTACTACAGTGAAGCAAATCCTAAGACACTAACATGGGCCAAGACCATGCCCTCTCACTGTCAGGGAGATCAAAGGAGTAGAATCAAAGACCCTTAGATTTTAAAACCCTGTTCTTTTTGTCAACTAAGTACTGACTTCAATCGATGGTTCCAGTGGCCTTCACACCACCCTGGAGTCAGGAGATGCCCAGTGTCGACTGTGCACCCTTCAGGAGTGTCCAGGGCCTGCCTCTTACACCTTGTTCTGTTCATGTCTCCAGAAGCTGCTTATTGCTTTGTCTTGCTTATACTACACACTTCTGTGGTCTGATTTATTTGTTGCAGCTACAGAAAACAATAAAAGAGCTGTGAGAGCAGTGATTCAAAATAAGAATCCAGAGCTGCTGGGAACCTCCACTGCATCAGAGTCCCTGAGTCTTCTTTATCGCTCCCTCTTTGTCCTTTTCCACTGGTTGCCCTTGCGTCAGATACACTTACTCTGTTCTTAAAGTCAGGAGGGCAGCCTGGCTTTCTTTCCTGGGCTGCAACAGAATGATAAGCACTTCACTCAAGGATGACTGGGGAGACGTGACCTCTGCCCCCTTACCAGGATCCCTGGCTGTCCTCTCCTTCATAATGATTTTACATGCTTAAAGCTAATCTTACTATGAAACTTAAGTTTGCCATAAAAAAGAAGCCAAAGTGACAGTAATTGTAAGTGGAACAGTTAAAGCGCTAGAGAGCAATTCTGCACACATTTTCTTCACCTACATTGGGAAATACTAGAGTCTGTAAGAGTTATCTAACTACTCTCTCTGAGCTCTGGATGCACACTTCTCTGCACTCTTTGATGCTTCAGAGAGCTCTGAAGCCTCATTGTCTCCATGTCCTTCTCCCTCTGATCTTCTGTTAGTTTCTTACCATGAGAACGGCAGTGGAATGTAGAAGGTAGACAGAAAGGAAGTGGTGTTCCCTTGCTGCCCACACACCAGCAGCGACTGTCTCAGCCCCTGTGCCACCCACGCACTTATCGCTCCGCCCCTGGGTCGCCTCAGGGACCAGCAGCGATGGGCAGGGCTCCCCCCAGAGGTCTGGCCCCGCCCTCTCTCTGCCCTAATGACGGCAGTGTGTAACAGCAAGGGGTTAAAACCTGCTGTTGCCGTGCACAGACTTACTGCCTTTGGGCTAGATTCACGAGGAAGGAGACAAGAACCCACTCACAGAGATCAATTAAATTGTTTAATAACAATAAAGAAAGTAAGAGAAATGGGGGCAACTCTAGGAAATCATACCACCAATCCACCATTTCCATCACTGGCAATCCACAGCACAGGAGTATGTTCCGGCAGAGACCCTAACTTTGTCTGAGAGAAGCAGCAGTCACGTGGGGAGGGAGAAGGCGAAAACAGCAGTCGTTGTGGAGACAAGACAAAAACAAAACAAAACAAAACAAAACAAAACAGAACAGCAGCCCCCACCGATGCACAGAAAGGATCTACGCGAGTGAAAGCATCTTTAGCAAAAGTATCAGCAGCAGCCTCCGGGGTAGGAAACAAGGAACAAAAGGGCAGGAGAGAGAGACCTAGACGCTGCACCCGTATTTATCTATGCGCTGACAAAAGAAGACTCCCTGCTAAGCGGGCATGGACACCTTTAACTCAGGCGTTCACCCAGGGTCTGGCTAGGAGCCAGGATGTCACCAGAGTGTATATCTAGGTGAATTCTTGCTGATCATAAAGCTGTTCCTGCAAAGTTAGCCACACCCTGCAGCGACAGGCACGCACCAGGGGGTTAGACCTTTATCAGAACACAGATGTTCAAACCACCTCTCAAAACCATGTAATAGTGGGCCAGGCGTGGTGGCACACGCCTGTAATCCCAGCACTTGGGAGGCAGAGGCAGGAGGATTGCTGTGAGTTTGAGGTAAGCCTGGGCTACATAATGAGCTCAAGGCCAGCCTGAACTACATAGTGACACCCTTTCTCAAAAAACTGGAAAAAAAAAAAAAAGAAAGAAAGATGAGGTGTGATGTTCACAGCCCCCTGAACTTGCCTGTGGGTGGTGTGATCCTCAGGGACAACCTGGGCTCTTACTCCACCTCTGTGCGTCTCTGGGTCATTCTGATACTACCTGCTCTTCAGTGCTTTGTTCTGAAGACCAATAAAGTTATAAAATCTCAAAGTACCTATAAATTATGAATTACTACACAAATGTAAAGGATTGTGGTAATAAACATAAGGTGAGTTTTCCCTCATAACAGAATTTGTATATTTGAGAAAATCTATGTTCTCTCTTGCCTCTGAAACTAAAAACAAGGTGACACTTTGGTACCAAAAACAAACAAACAAAAAATGTAATGAATCTTATATGGTGACAAGTGCTGTGCTGGCAGAGATGTGAGAACCAGCTGGGCCAGGTTTCTCCTCCATGCTTCTTCACTCTGATGCCACACTTCTCTCCTCCTTGTTATGACCCAACTGTAGGGGTAATAGCTAGCTGCTTCCTGCAGTTATTACCTCTCAGTTGCCTTTTGGCGTTTTTCCAGTTTTTCCAACAACAATAAAAAATGACAATAAATTCACAGCATGAGCAAATCTGAAAACCATTAGACTTACTGAAAATCTCAGATGTAAATTGTGTGTTCTACTGTAGAGAAGCTGATGTACAGTGATGCTGGACTAGTGGTCACCTAAGGTCCTCTTCGGTTGGGGTAGGAAACCCCTGTAAAGGAGCACAAGGGAATTCTTTATGGAGGTGGTGATTGAATCAGTGTATACATTGGTCAAACTTCATCAGACTCTGAACTTAAAATGGGTACATAATTGTAGTTAATTGTTCCACAATAGAGTTAACTAAAACTTATGAAGACTTGTCCTTCCAAAGCCTCCTAGGGGTGGTGCTCATAGTTGGGACTTTTTTGATATAATTGGATCATAGGCACACGATATTCATCATTGGAGTGGCCTGTTTTTTAATCTCCCCTTTTATTATTTTGAAGAATTCGGCTATGAGGTTTTTTTTCATTCTCCTTGGTAGCCCATGGCTCAGCTTTGGGGGAGATGAGAGGTTTTGGAGGTATCTTTCTGCCCCATCTTCTTGCATTGTGTGTGTGTGTGTGTGTGTGTGTGTGTGTGTGTGTGTGTGCATGTGTGTTGTGTGTTCAGGTGCTGAGATTTAGGGGCTGATTATAGTGGAAGGAATTTCTTGCTAATATGGAGATCTCTTTAGTGCGTGCATTTCAGCTACACACTCTGGGTGTGGCTAAGTGTATGCTTTTGCCTCTGTTCCAACGTCTAACCACTTTCATGTATTTAAGAGAGAAAGATGTAGTATAACTGGCCTGGCATCAATTCTCTGGGAATGGACTGGCATACTATCAATGACACAAAGACAATCCAGATATTAGCATACAGAAAAAACCAATTAAGAGCAATGACTACACCACCCTGGCAATAACAACTAAATTAGCAACAGTAATAGCACCAAAGACAAACTTGATATTGAGATATCATAATAACCAATAATATATTACCCTTAACCATAGAAAAGGGATCTACTGTTATATTATAAACACTAAGGCAAACCAAATATTGACATTCAGTAAATATCTACTAAGTGCAACAAGTATACCTCCACTAAAAATAGAAATAATTCAACAGTAATAGCATAGACTTAACTATCTGAAAATTAATAAAGCTTGTTATACTAGTAAAGATAAAGAGGATGAGGAATGAGAGAATAAAAAGAGTAAAATTTGACAAATTGAGAAGTTGGATGGTGTTGGGGATTTATCTCAAGTGGTGGAGCACTAGCCTAGCAAGCACAAGGCCCTGAGTTCAATACCCAGCATAAAAAAAATGAAAGAAAATAAATTGGAGAGGAGAAGGAGGAGAGAAAGGTAAGATGAAGGATCCTATTAAGGAGTAAAAGGCGGGCTGAGGACTTAGCTCAGTGGTTCAAGTGCTTACCTTGCAAGCACAAGGCCCTGAATTCGGTCCCCGGCACCAAAAAAAAGAAAAAAGGAGTAAAAAGAAATTCATAAAATTAGATAAAATTAACATAATACAAACAAGAAAAAGAAAAGAAACAGAGCAAAATAAAGAAAAAATAATACCTGTCCAGAATCTCTAGTCTTAGAACCCAGCAAGTCAAAGCTTTCTCCACCTACTTTTGCAGCCTCTGAGTTTCTGAGGTACCCCCATTCCAGAGTTCACTCTGTCCACCCAGGATGTTACAATCATTCAAGCTGAGGTGTATCCTTGCTCACATTAGTAGATGTGTAAGGCAAGCAAACCATTCATGTCTGTGTTGGATGTAGATGGTGAGGTGGGGGTCCAGCAAGTCACTGGAATTAATGACAACACTTTTGGATCCAGCTGCTACTGAAAGCCATACATGTGAGACCTGGCTTCTCACCATGCAGGCTGAGGCCCTGTGTCCTTCCCAGCCTGAGCTTAATCTTACTTGTGGATCTTGTATGTCTAGCATACACCTTCTCCATGACTCTCTTGTGGCTGGCTCTCGCCTAGTCACTGTGGGAGGGTAACTTGAAACCCTGAAGTGAAGTTGTTTTGTAGTTTTTCTGTGGCTCACGCTTAACTTTTTCCTAAAATGGCTGCTGATTATACCCTCTCCACTGTGGTGTGTGCTACACTAGATTTTGTCTCCAGTGCTAGCATGCCATGCAGAAGGAATCATCTTCAGAACAAAACTCCATGCTTTTTTTCAGTTTACTGTGGACTTTCTTGGAGCTAGCACTGCTAGTTTGGTCCATTTTTTTAACTTAGAGCTACCAACCCTCCAGGCTTACTATCTACCCCCAGGCAGTGGCCTTGTGTACTTCATGAGATTATGAAATTTATTTCATTTATTCCTGTGTTGGTTGAATTTACTCAAAATTTCTGAGAGAAAAACAAAAATCAAGTAAACTACTCATTTACTGGACGTGAAGTAATTTAAATCTCATTGTGAATCAGACATTAGCCTGATCAGTCCTATTGGTGCTACTATCAGTCTTTATACAGCTTTCTCCCCAAGATTTTCTTGAGAGCCAGCATCACTTCCTTATTCCTGAGAGTGTAAATCAGTGGATTCAGCACAGGGGTGACGGCACTGTGTATGATGGCCACCATCTGGTCCTCACTCATGGAGGTGACTGAGGCAGGGCGAATGTAGGTAAACCCCACAGGTCCATAGAAAAGGCACACTACCATGAAATGGGAAGCACAAGTGGACAGTGCCTTGCGCAGTACTCTGCAGGAGCGGTTCTTGAAGAGAAGGAAGCCAATGATGTAGAAGTAGGAAAGGAGTGTGAGCAGGAAAGGTCCCATGGACAGGCTTCCTGTGACAATAGAAAGAAGCCATTGGTTGAGTAGTGTGTCACCACACGCCAGTTCCAAGAGAGGTTTGATATCACACAGGAAGCTTCTGAGAGTGGCAAAAGCTCAGGCGACCAGTCATAACAGAATGCATCAGCGCATAGAAGAAGCTAGAGATCCAGGCCATGGTCGCCATCAGGGCACAGAGCTGGGGGCTCATGATAGCAGAGTAGCGAAGTGGGTTGCAGATGGCCACAAAGCGGTCAAAAGCCATGATGGCCAGCAAGACAGACTCAGTGCAGCCTAGAAAGTGGAAGAAGTGCAGCTGAGTGATGCAGCCTAAGAAAGATATGGCCCTGCGAGTGGACAGAAGGCTCATAAGCACTTTAGGAAGTGTCACTGAGGAATAGCAAATGTCCAGATAAGAAAGGTTTCCCAGGAAAAAATACATAGGGGAGTGCAGTTTCTGTTCCAAAATAATGATGCTTAATATAGCTCCATTTCCAAGCAAGTTAATCAGGTAAATGCTTAAAAACATCACAAAGAAGATGGGCTGCAGCTGCTGAACACTGGTTATGCCAAGTAAAAGAAATTCAGTCACTGTAGAGACATTCTCCATCACTTTGAGAAAAAAATGTGACAATTACTATGAGTTATTTTTTTAAGAATTTTTAATTTTATTCACAGGGAGTTAAATTAAATTAGTTCCTATTTGGAGGGCCCTAGGTGTGACATATTGGGTATGTGGGCATGTCTATGTTATGCTAATTTGGATTCCTTCAGGTACATACCTAGGTGGTAGCTGGATGACATGGTAGTTCTACGTTTAGTTTTTGAGGAACCACCATACTGAGTTTAATTTTGGGGAAACCTCTATACAGTTACTATAGTGGCTGTATTAATTTACATTTCCATCAACAATATAGAAGGATTCCTTTCTGCAACCATCTGCATCCGTATTTTTGATTTTTTGTGTTCTTGATGATAGCCATTTTAACTGTGGTGAGAGGGAATCTCAATGTGGTTTTTATCTGTATTTCCCTAATGGCTACAGCTAGCGAACATTATTCACATAGTGATTGACATTTGAAGCTTGAGTGTGTCTGTTCAGTTCATATGCCCATTTACTGATTGGATTGCTTTGTTCTTTTACTTTCCAGCACTGGGAATTGAACGCGGGAAGCCAGGAACTTGCACTGACCTACATGCCCAGTCCTTTTCTATTTTATAGTTTCAGACAGGGTCTTGCTAAGTCACTGTGTTGCTCAGACTGAGTTACACTGCGACCCTCCTGCCTCAGCCTCCAAGTGTGCCACGGTTATAGGTGTCAACACCACGCCCAGTGACTTGCTTATCCTTTTGCTGTAAGGTTTTTGAGTGTTTTTAAAAACATATTTCGGACATTAATCTTCTGTTGGAAGAGTAGCTGGCACAGATTTTCTCCTGTTTTTTGGCCTGTCTCTTCAGTCTGCTGTTTCTTTCACTGTACTGAAACTTGAATTCAGTGCAAGCCCATCGTTGATTCTTGCTTCTAGTGGTGACTTCTTTGGTTTTTTTTTTTTTTTTTTTAAGTATTATCCATCAACACTTACTGTTTGGAATTTTTCTGTAGAAAGTTTTGTGTTTCATCCCCTGTCTCCTTCCTTATCTTCTCTCCTTATTTATTTAACCATTTTACATCAGTGTGTACTCATGGATGTTTACTTTTTTCTCTTAGTTACTCACTGCTGTCATTATTTATTTTCTTACTCACATCTTTCCATTTTGGGCCACGAGAGGTTTTTTCTGTTTAGCTCCTTTAGATCTATTTCATCTTTTTTTTTTTTTGGTCCTTGTGATTGAACATTCTTTTT